>JARHVA010003311.1:475000-537500 GCA_037957365.1 Torreya grandis | reverse complement strand
ATGTATGTATATGGATATATGTATGTATGTATACATATGGGTCAATTATATATCATATAAAATTTTGAGATGGTGGGGAGGGTGTGCTCCAGCTACCTATACATTTATCTATTTGTGGATCACACCACACACATATCTAATATTGAATACATTTATTGGATAGAGATCTATCCATCTATCTATATATCTAGATATTTAGGACCCAAATCACACACATATCTGAAACTACACATCTCCATCCATCTTCCTATATACCTAATATGAGATCTATCCATGTGCCTATATATCTATATGGGACCTTCCCGTACTTTATAAATCATTAAAGGTGCTCAAATCTATGGCCTATACATATATTTTCATCCATAGATGTTAGTATTTACCATGCTATATATAGATGGTTGTAGGGAGATACACTATGAGATAGACAAGGTTTGAATCGATGTTCGAGTTAGATTAGACATATAGTGCCTCCACTATGTATATACATAACATTATTCAACTTATCCCCTATCTATCTATGTATGGATGTAGACTATGGATTGTTACATTTCCCTGTGTGTGTGTGTGTGTGTGTGTGTGTGTGTGTGTGTGTGTGTGTGTGTGTGTGTGTGTGTGTGTGTGTGTGTGTGTGTGTGTGTGTGTGTGTGTGTGTGTGTGTGTGTACATATGTATGTATGGGATCACACTTAAACATCCCAATGAATGATAGATTATCCATGCCCTAGTTTTGGTGTGCAATATATTTATATTTGGTGACACCATGCATGAACACCTCAAAACATTGTGCACATCATCCCCAAATTTATTTTGATCACTTGCCTAACCAGACACACATGTCAACTTCAATGAAATGTCACATATGTGAATATAATATGTGGCTTCCACCAAAATATTTAAGTGTCTCAATAAATGATTGAAACAAGTGAAATCTCAAAGAACATAAATGTTTCTTTAAGGTATTTTTCAAACATAAATTGTCATTATGATCTATGTTTGAAATTTTTTTGTGGGTTCAAAGAGTTTTATAAAATCCTTTAAAATTACCTTTTGTTCATATTGTGCATGATTATACTATGAGGGTTTAGATTTTCATAGTCATTTGAGAGAGTATGTATAAATTGGTGGGGATTCAAACCCTTGTCTAATAAATAATTTATTTTTTCTTTTTATCAAACCATGGAGAATTATTAGTTTATATACTTAAAATCCACATTATTGGACATGTACGCATTCATAATATAAAATTAATATCCATAGTTAATCATATAGATAACATTATCAAAGAGAAAAATGTATTTTAACATAACAACTTTACCATCATGAAGGAATGTATATTTAAATTTCTAGATTTTTTATGGGCACTCCTATTGTATGAGAATTAAATATACTATACATGTCTGCTACCTGGGACCAATTACAAACTGACCACCATTTTTCTCATCTAATGACACATTTTCCACATCATTCACATTGTATCACTAATAAATCCTCCTTATGCACCCATGTGGAATGGACTTTATAAAAGTTTCAATACTCAATTCGACCATAATGAAAATAGTGAGATAGACTATATAAACTCTATGTATTTCACCCACATTAGCACCATTACATTGTTAATTGGATATACACAACAGATGTGGATTCTTTCCATAATCAAATACAAAATAGTCAATAAAATATTCAACCAACTTTCAACTTATAAACACATTTTTAATGAGTGTAGGATATGCAAATCAAATAATTATCTTGAATTTAGGGCATCTGTATTATATGTCCCCCATAGTGTAGGATAGCACATGAAATACCCTTTACTTATCATCATCACCACCCAACTCACTTTAAAGTCTATTTATATTCTAAATGAGTAAACATTGGTTTGAACCCCAATAGACACAAATGCAATATATCATGTAATATGGATGACAGAATTCACATTAATAAGGTTTGGAATTGAGATCTTGATGATTATTTGTGCAGATCATGATTAAGTACAATATGGAAATAATTTTACATCAACTACATCACATTGTGTCTGACCACCCAAACAAATGGCCAAGAAAAATAATAAAAAATGTTCAGAGTGGTTACAACTTCAATCTTGATATTGATTGTATGTACCCATGTCCACCTCAGATTTTTATCCCAATTCCAAACCTAAGCCATTGTAAAAAAATAAATCCATTCTAATCACCAATACAAAACCCAATATGATAATAATAGGTGGAATAGGGGATGTTGTATTTGTAAATGCTCAGATATATATGTATGCAAAATGTGAAAGCATACATAAGGCATGTGAGTTGTTTGACATAATGCCTAAAATAATGTGATTTCATGGAATGTTATTGATTAATGATGTGCACGAAATGGTTTCATTGACAAGGATTTAAGGCTCTTAAATGAAATGTGTTAACAAAATGTCATCTATTATAGTGCCATATTTGTAGCATAAGCACAAAGTTAGAGTCTTCCATATGGTTACTGGTAGGCATTTTTGCATTTGGAATCTAATATTACATAACTCACACATGGAATATAATAAAGGGACCATCAATTTATATGAGTAGTTCATGCACAACATAAATATATCACATTTTCTCTTGAGAAAGATATGTATCTATTATAATGTTCCCCCCCAAGTTTTCTAAGTGGAACTAGGGATCAAGGATTGGTCATTCCTAATTGAGTGTCTTAAATTACCTTTATTTATACACCATTGTGCCCTTTTTTATTATTCTCATTCTTCTTTGCAAAGATGTGAAATTTTCTCAACCAAGACATTATTCTTTTCTCCAACATGTCATGTGATCAAACTCGCTTGACTCCAATATCTTCCATTTAAAAATGAGATAATATGATGGAAACTATGTTTTCTTCGGAAAGTGGAATCGATGTTGGTGTAATCCAAATCATGAAGGGGATAAAATGGTTGTGCTTACTTATACCAACATTAAATTATTGATTATATCATATATAGATTAACATGTTCACCCACTTCAATGGTAGTGGTAGAGACTATGGGTGGTGAAACCAGGGGCAACCCAAGATTTGTCTATATACCTACCTATTAATATAATTTTTATGGGGATGTTGATTTTGATTCTATAGAATGGTGAATTTAGATTCATAATACATATCTCCAAAGAATATGGTGGTAAATAATTTTATCATTTCACCTTATTATTCTAGAGGGAAGATGGTGGTTTAATCTCAGGTATAGCATAAATGAAATTTCATTGGAAGAAATGCAACATGTCTTAGATAGATGGGACACAAAGGAAGAAAATAATGAATAGGATAATGAAAGATAAAATGAAGATGATGCAATAGATGAGGATTAAAATAATGAAGATGATGATTAGGATGCATACGATAAGGATGAAAATGTTGACAAAAATAAAGTGATGAATCTGAAAGCACGTAGCAATTCAAAATACATAATTGCACAAACAATTATTGATAAAAATAATGAATCCTATTATAATATGTCATTAATTATTCAAATCAATACACACGAGTCTTTAAATAAATCAAAAATCATGGACAACATTGTCATGGAAAACTAAATATCTAATAAAACAAAAAAGATGCTTAACCTCCATAACCCCAATGTATTTCCCCCACATCAGTGTCATCACATTATTGGTTCAATCCAAACATATAACATTGTGTCTTCATGTAATCAAATATAAAATAGTTAATAAAAGATACCACCATCACATAATCTACAAATAACTGCCCTGAAGTCAAGGCATGTGTATGATATGGGACCTTTGGTGTATGATATCACATCCATATTGAAACCAAGGGAGTTATAGTTTTGACATAAATATTGTGTAAAGATGTTATCTTTTTCCATGAGGAATGCAAGCCATTGTGTACTAAAGGAGTTCATGGTGATGAAGATTCTGATCGATCCATCCTAACAATTACTTTACATGAACTTCTTATAACATTCAAATGCATTTTTATAGAGCATGAAAGTGATGAAATATTTCAAAGTGAGTTTGGACATGATGGTGAGAAGCAAGGGCAATTTAGTAGTCATAGGTTTCAAGTGAGGTCTAACTATTGATTTAAATTCTTTCACTTTACAAAACTATTCTACACACGCACGCACGCGCGCACACACGCACACACACACACACACACACACACTATATATATATATATATATATATATATATATATATATATATATATATATATATATATATATATATATATATATATATATATATATATATATATATATATATATAAATTTTAAACATCAAAATTATTGAAAAAAACCCTAATGTGCAAGGCTAGTTAATTAGAAAAGGAGGAATAATAAAGTTTTCTAGACATAAGAGGCCAAAAGATTATAGATAAAAGCAAAATGAACCATACAAAAATAGGTTAATTTTTAATTCCACAATATAAACATTTGTTGAGCTACTCACATAACATCTATTGTATTGTTTACCTTGACTCATACTGTAATTTAAGGAAATGCAAGCGATGCAAGAAAATCTCAAAAGAGACACATTAATGATAATGAGGATTGCACCAACTCTACCACCACTAATTGCTATGATGCTTACCTAATAACTTTACCAATTAAAAATGTGTCTCATAATACAATGTTCAATTTTTACACTAATCTTTTTCATTTTAACTTTTTTTTATTATAATTTTATATATTATAATATAATATAATACTTTACTATCATATATTAAAATATATTATATTATATTATATATTATGTTTTAATATATTATATATTATATGATATATTTTCATATATCATATATTATATTAAATTTTAACATATTATATTATTATCATAAAATTAGTAGTTGAAAAGAATCATTTATTTAACCCCAAAAAGCATTTTCCCTCGAGCATTCTTAATATATGTTCCTTTCATGTACGGATTAATCGTTTGATCGTAACTATGGTGTAAAGATGTCTTAGTTTTGTGGTGAAGTAGACCAAAATTTAACGATGCGATTGATCACAACAGGCAGTTTCATGGCAAACCATGGAGACACTTATACCCAACGAAACTTTAAATTATGGCTATCAATGCTAATAAGGATTTCATATTTGAAATCATCAAAGGAAGCCACCTGCCTTCCTTGGTAGCTTTACCTAGGCCATGTGGTTAATAAACCAAAAAGTGTCTTCAACTGAAATGGTAACCTTACTTGATCTGCCTTTCTTCATTTCTCAACTAAATATATTATAGTGTTTGTTGGGCATGCGAGGCCGCAAAATTTATAATAGAAAATTCCAGCTGCAAATGATATGATCGATTGGATATCTTATACCATCTTCCCAATCACAATAGATTTTTCTTGGAATATTAATGGTGGTATCCTCTCTATTTCAACTAATGATATTAAGGAGGAGGAAGATGTTGAGAGAAAAATATTGTCAGCCAACTTGAGGCTTAGTTGGATTCTCATAAATAGATTAACAAAGTATGCTATGAATCTTTCTAGTTGGATACCTCTAGAAGTGCAAAAGCATGATTGGGGATGTGAAACTTATTTTAGATTATGGTTTGGGTCCATTTTGCTTGCTCATGATGGTTTGCGTCTAAGTTTAGTTGCATTTAATACTCTACTGAGATGTAAATTAATGGTCATGAATTTGCAGGTAGGTTGGGGTGAGTATGCAGTTGGAGGACATGATGAGGCCATTAAAATAAACAATCCCTACACAGGAAATTTAAAATAATGAAATCTGACTTTAAAAAATAAATTATTTTTCGAATAATTATAGAAAATGCATTATATATTGGATATTTTATAAATATATGTTTTAAGCTTTGCTATAAAAATTACTAAAATTTTCCATTTCTTTTATGTGCTGATGCATTAAATAGTACTGGAAAGGCACTAAACCAACTGTTATTTTCATAAGGCCAGCCATTATGTCATCAAACCCCTAAAAGAACATTGTAGCTTTCGTTCAGGTGTTCAATTCAAAAATAAATGTGAAATCATAAAATAAAAAATACAAAAGAGTCAGTTAGACTTAAATCATATGTAAAGCTCTAAGGCCTAGTGGTTGTAGGAGTTTATTCCTAGCTATAGCAAAGCATATACTGACATGTCTCCAGACTGCTTGTCGCACCGTCAAACTCTCACCTTCCAGCGTACTCAACTTAAATCCTTCCTGCGTGAGTTGACAATTTGAAATACACACAGCTCCCAAAAGGATTCAAACATATATAGATTTACAAGGTGGGTTGAGAGCCTTTGAATGTTATTCACTACTCTCATAATTGCTAGATCTTTCATTAATCACAAGTCGACAAAAAATGTAGTGCTGGCGTGGAGGTATAGTGGAGAATACGGAGACTACGTTGTCTAACAATTTAGTGCTATGAAACAACCCTTCACCGGAAAATGGCCCTCTAGAACAGCTGAACATCTTCCACCAAATAGAAATAAAAAAAAAATGCAGGTAAGCCCTCCCTACACGTCTGTAGATGGCGGGCGACAAAAAAAATTATGTTTCCAGAATGTATGTCAAACAAATATTTACATACTTTCTCAAATAGAATGCTTCCAACGTAATATAGATTTATTACGATTTGAGTTAAAGATATATTGGTACACAAAATCAGTAAAATAGATTTAAAATGTAGTTATACCATAACACATGGAGCTATGAAAATAATTATAAAATATGCAGAGTGGTCGCAATTTCTTAGATATATTAAAATTAATTTAAAATGTAAGAATATAAATCTAAAAATAGAAATGTAAAATTATATTTTTAGATTTATTTTCTTATATTTAACATTTATTTTAGTAAATACATAACTTGTGTTTTGTTCTTTAATTTATACTAATTTAAAACTTTACAAATTATATATAAAAAATAACACACTTGCAATATAACACATACATGTTATACCATTTATGTATTTTAGTATATTTTCACTTGAACATATGTTAATTTCAAAAATACATACACATATTTATATAAAAATATGTCCATTTTATAACCCCAACTTTATTCACTTATCAAATTGAAGATACAAGTGTAATAATATAAAAATAAGACTAAGTTCAATATGTACATAAAGAAAGGCACACTAAAAACATAAGAGAAGCTAAAACTTGTTGGTGGTGACTCTTTGAAAGAATGATGAAGCCCTAAATAAGTATTTAAGTAATCCATGACTCTCATAAATAGAAAAATAAGTTTTTCTTTTTCTTTTTAATCTTTTTTTTTAATGGAAAATTTAAGGTAAATCATAAAATTTTAATATAGTGAAGGAGATAATATATTGCCAAACAAGAAATATTCAACAAATTTATAAAAATTTATGGTAAAGTCAAAACATTAGTTTAAATTACATTTAAAAAATACACAAATTTGACAAATTTAAGATAATTTTTGGAAAGTTAAAAAAAAAGAGGTTAAATTTAAAAAAAAAAAGAATTTTAAATAAATTTAGGTAATATTAAGGACATACTAGGGAAGATTAAAAAAATTGTTAAATGAGAGTTTTTTTTTATAAATTTAAGAAAAAATTTAAATATTAGGTTAATTTAGATAAACAAATCAAATTTTAGGAAACATTAAGACAAATGTGAAGAAATAAGAAAAAAATAGAAAATTAATGGAATTGGGGGAAATTTTAGAAAAATGAGAAATTGGAAAATATTTGGAAAACTAAGGGGGAATGAGGGCAAGTTCAACAAAATGGGGAATTTTTAAAAATATTACAGAAAATAAGGGTGAATTGAAGCATCATCAAAATTTTAAAAAAATGAAGGGAGTTTTTGAAAAATTAAACCTATTTAAGGAAGTTTCAAAAAACAAAGGAAAGTTAAGAAAAATTTCTATGAATATTGATAATTATATAAAATTTATAAAATTAGTCAAAAAATTTCAAACTTAGTGAAAGATATAGGGGATTAAATAAATTTAAGATTTTTTTAAAAAGATTATGTTTATTTTTTGAGATTATCAAAAATTAAACAAATTTAATGCAAATATGAAAAATAAAAGAACAATTGAAAAAATTAAGGAATATTTGGTTTTTATTTTATGTAAATTTATATTTTATATAGAATTTAAATTTCTAAATTTGCCAAATTTTTTAATTTTTAATTTAATTTTCTTAAATTTGTTATATTTTAGATTTGTGCATCTTAATTATTTTTTAATGTTATACGAACCAAGTTTGTACCTTTTAATCATTTACAAGTCTTCTAATTAAAAATTTGATCCTTTGAAGAGGCTTATTAATTTTTGGCATAGTTGTTTACTTATAATTGTAAAAAGCCAAAACAAAAAGCTAAAAACCATGACTTTAACAAAGAAACAGGTGACCAATCCCGAAAATAATAGGTGGTTCAAAGGAGCATGTGCCCAGTTCATAAGTATCATAGTTTTAAAATTTTTACAACAATAAATGTTGGAGTTTCATTTTTTATGACAACATTAGTAATATTATATTTTTGTTTTCTAATAAGGCAAGGATTATGAGGATCATATTTAATGTTGGCATAGAGGCCATATATATAGTTATAGATATCCTTTTCTACATAAAGAAATGGCAACTAATGGAGTCCAAGTGAGACATGTATATTAATTAAATCGATTATAAAATATATTTAAAAAATATTTGGGTGGATGTCTAGAAATGGCGGACACAATTGTTGCCTTAAAAGGTCACTTTTTTCTTTTTCTTTAAAAAAAAAAAAAAAAAAAAAACTTAAATTTGGAGAAACTTTGAGATACACTTAGTTAAAAAACTTATAGTAACCTAAGAAGATGATTTGTGAAAATTTTAATGTAGTTTATATGTGAATTTATAACAATGATATAAAATATTTTGTAAGAAAAAAAGTAGACTACATGAGTATGTACACACATTTTCGGAGTAAATAAATAAAGTTTTGTGTGAAATATCATATACGGATAGAGGAAATGTTGAAGATTGTCAATAATATTTTATTTTACCTATTTAATGTGTATGTGTGTGTGTATTTATAAGATAATTTTACAAGGAAAAAAAATCTGAAAATTTGAAATTGCAAGTATATGAACACAACATTTTGACCTTAATCTCATAATTTGTTTTTTTTGAAACATAGTCAATGATGTGTAGATCATTGAGATATAAGTGTTATATATATTTTAACAACAATTAAAATTTATTAAAATATTTGTAATGATATATGCATGAACCATGTAACAAAATATGTTTAGTAAATATTTATAAATATTTTTTTAAAAATGCATGTCTTCAGAAAATATATTCTTCCACCTAAAAACTTATATAATTTTTTTAATTTTATTATTATTCCTACTCAATTGTGTCCATAAATGTATAAAAACACATTAATTTATCAAAAGTAATGTTGGTTGATGTATGACAAGGTTTTAGACTAGGTTTGGATCCCCCAAACCTAAAACCAATGTTGTTTGGAAGGAAACTCATAATCATGAAATTAATATGCATAAATATGGAATACACACTTTTATAAAGAGAGTTCACTCTTATATAAATATTCTACACCCTTTTTTAAAGAGTGTACACCATTTATGCCATTTAGAGAAGGGTGTAATCACTTTATAGAAGGGTGTGCACCCTTTACATAAGGGAATTCTTGATTTACAAAGAGAATATGCCATTTAAAAAGGGAAAACTCATTGACAAAATAGAACACATCCTTATGTAAAGAGTGTGCACCCTTTTATAAAGAGTGTCGATCCTTTTATAAAATTTGTTCACCCTTTATAGAAGGAAAAAACTCATTTAACGAATTGTTCCATTGATTTATACCACTTTTTAGGGCATGTGTGTTACTTTAAAGGCTAAAATCCCTGTTTCATCCCTCAAAATTCTATAAAATCTTTCATATCCATGATTTTTACTTAAGTAGTTTGCATTTTACAAGATTTGGAATAACTTTTATAACTGAGAGTACAAATTATTCATTTACTTTGTCTTGATTGGTATAAACTCATCAATTTTTAATCAATTTTTATTCTACTTGGACTTAAAATAATAAATTTAAATCATGGGGTTAGGTATTTATCATAAGAGATTGATTAAGGAGCTAAAAAAAGAATAAATTAAACTCGTGAGATAAAAATAAACAAAAAGACAAGCAAAGAGCATCCACAAGAGTTTATAGAGAAGGCAAAATTACTTATTCAACAAGTAATATTTAAATTGATAATAAAATTTCCAATTCCATATAACTTAATCTAGATACCTATTCAAATGAGATAAGAGTTAATCAATAGTTGTTGAATGATGAAACTCAAGATGTAGAAAATATAACTAACGAATTTATATTCAATGATGAAACACATGAATAAACACAATATAATGAAAAATATATCCATAGTTAAGTTTTTAAGCATGATGATAATGAATATCACTTAATGACATCAATTTATCTCTCTTCTACTTAAGAGGAATCTAATTTGCCTACAAATTCTAATGTTAATAAAGGCTTGAATATCTCCTCTATGGTTTAAGTGTTAACACCATTAATTTAAAAAAATAATTTTGCTGCTTCACTGACACATCTAAAAATAATCTAATGAATACTAAAATATTTGACTAAAATACATGACAATATATTAGAGCTTATGCAAGGTAAAATTTTAACAATTACAATTAAGCATAATGCTCAATTTATATGGGACTATGCATTTTAGAATAAAAACAAAACAAATTGATCTCAATTATTTTTTCAATTAATGAAAATTCTAAAATGCACCCTATTGTGCATAATTTATGTTTAAGAAAAAAAAAACCTAGATGGAAGATATTATGCAGTAATAAAGAATCTAAGTAATGCATTTCATGTAATAGATAATAAAAATCATAAAGGGGTTGTAATATTGCAAGAAGACATGTAATAAAATATTTTATAGTGAGTAAGGAAACACGTAGAGGCTAATTTATTGGTACAAAAGTACAAACCTCAACTTGAAAAGGAAAACTTTAATTAAAACTTAATATCACAAAGTAAGTATTGTCTTCAAAAAAATGGTGAATTTAATTCAATAAGAAAAAGCCATCCAGTCCATAAAATATGAGTTCAAATATAAATCCCTAATTTCAAAGAAACATGGTCTAAAATTCTCTAAAGGACCACCAAAGTTGTCACAACAACAACACAAATCTAAAAAGGTAGAAATATGGTCTAATATTTGATGCACCAATACACATGACATTTATCATTGTCGGTATCATTCCTTGGCATAAGTCTCATTTAATCAAGAGGGAACATAAAGTGGATATGATTCACATATATCCAAAAGATGACCTTGATGATAGAAGAAGCATGGACATGTAGTAACACAACATCAATAGGATGATCAATCTGAAGAGGAGGTACCTATAAAACCATAATGCAGTGGTACATATAAGGGTGTAGTTCATGTCTCCCAAACCTTGTCATAGATGAGAAAAGTTTTGTTTATTGACTCTGGTGCCAATAAGCATATGGTAAGACATAAGGAATTGTTTGATTTAGTGATGAATCAATCCACTATAGATCAAGTTAGAATTGTAGATGATAAAGAGTATTTTTCAGAAGGAATTAGAAATTTCACCATTCCTCTTGGGATGAGAACCTATACTCTAAAAATGTTACTATATGTCTTTATATTGACAACAAATCTCTTATATAGAAGTTAATTCTTAAATCATAAGGTTAAGGTGGAGTTCATGTTTAGGAATGGCACAAAATCATGTCTCCTCTCCCTGGAAGGCAAGGATATTTCTAGAGATTTTCTAAATGATCAATTATTTTCCTTAGGTGTAGGTTCATTTGATGTTGTTTCTCTATATCTGCCTCTAAGTTAGAATCTACTACCCTATGGCATTATTGATATGGGCATCTTTCTACTAGTTATTTGTAGCATTTCAGCTCTAAGGCCATGGTATGTGGACTTCTTCAACTGTCTCGTTATTTGCATGTATTCCCTTGATGCCTTACCGATAAATAACATAGGGTTCCATTTGAGTTGACTTCCTCAAAAGCCAAAGATAGTTTTGATGTCATACATACTGATCTATGTAGACCCCTTCCTACTTATTTCCAAGGATTCAAGTAATTATAATTATTTGTTGATGAAATAACTTCTGAGGCATGGGTTTTATTTTGAGAAAGATTAAAAGTGAGGCCTTTACTCATTTTAAGGTCTTCTACTAGCTTGTTGTTAACTAGATAGGGGGGCCTCTTTAAATCCTCCACTTAGATCAAGGGAGAATTCACATCAAAACAATTCCTAGCATTCTTAAAGCAACAAGGAATAAAAAAACACTTTACTTCTTGGTATACCACATAGTATAATGAAACTATAAGGAAACATAATCACTCAGTCATGGTTATGGCTTGTTTCATGCTTTCCATTGCAAAGTTGGATGTACCATTATGGGTAGAATCAATTTAGACAAATGTATATCTTATGAAAAGGAAAACTACAAATATCTTTTAATACAAGACACCATAAGAGGTATTAAGTTGTCAAAAACCTTTGATCTCTCATCTTAGAGTATTTGTTTATACATCTTATATGCATGTACCTACTAAAAAGAGGAAGAAGATTAAACTGAACACACTCTAGTGCATTTTATTGGGGTATAGTAATACATCAAACTAGTATAATCTCATGCATCCTTAGACACATAATATATATGAAATTTGAGATGTGGTTTATGATGAGTCAACATTCAACTCATTATCACAAAAGGATTTAGAACATACCACCTCTCATAGACTATTACCATAGTTTGATGATGAGAATGAATAATCTTGTCGCAAATAAGGTGAACTACAAGGAAAATTGTTCGTTGATCTTGGAAATATGGAAGATAATTATTCATATAATCAGAAATAACATCAACATCCCAAATGGGTAGACAAAAAAATCAATTAATCACACCTAAACTCTAATCCATATACTTCATCATGATTTCAAGCTAGAAGACAAATGAGAAATGAAGTTATTGTCACATTGATGAGTTTAGTAGTTGAGAACATCGAACCAGAGATAATTCAAGAGGAATTAAGTAAAACTCAGTAGAAGAAGGCCATAGATAATGAATATGATGGCCTCATAAAAAATGAAAGGTGAGAATTTGTCAATTTTCCTATGGCAAAGAAGTCCATTGGTTAAAAGTGGATTTTTAAGAAAAAAATAAAATGTAGATGGATCCATTAATAAATACAAATCATAAGTTGTTGAAAAGTGATATGCTCAACAAGAAATAATAGATTATGAGGATAATTTTGCACCCACTACTAATATCAAGACCGTCAGAGTTAATTTAACACTTACAGTACAAAATGGATGTAAACTTCAAGAGATGGACATTAAAAGTGTGTTCTTGAATGGTGATATCAAACAAGAAGTGTACATGACTCGGCTAAAAGGATTCATTAATGAAAAACATCCTCAAAAATGTATGTCATATTATTAAGTCATTTCATGGACCTAAGTAAACACCAAGGGTATGGTATATTAATATAAATGATCATCGATTATAGCATGGATTCATTTGTATCCTCTTATATACAAAATTTAATTTTAAAAGGTAAGCACAAATATTATCATTCTTATTTTGTATGTAGATGATATCATGATCGCATTAATTTTATACGATCTTATTGAAGATGTAAATAATGAATTGAATAAATCCTTTGACATGACAGACTTGAGATTACTTCATTATTATCTTGTCGTGGAGACATGGCAAAAGAAGAATCTTATTTTTGTCTCACAGATGAAATATGCCAAGATGCTCCTTGAGAAATATGAGATGATAGATTGTAAACTAGTGTCAACTTCATTGGATAAAGTTTTAAAAATATCCCCATTTTAGGTTTTACCTCAAATAGATCAAATTAACTACAGATAACTTATTAGGCATCTCATTTACTTGACATATATAATAATAGACATATGTTTTGTTATTATCTATCTTGATAGATTCATGTAAGAGCCAAAGAAGTTTCATTGGGTTGCATTGAATCATGTTCTAAGATATGTCTGAAGTATAGTTGATTATGGTCTAGAGTACAAGATCTCAAATTTATTCTTGCAGGGTTACACAAACTTAGACTATGATGGATCTGTTGATGACAGGAAATCAACTTCAGGATAACTTTTTCATCTCAGATCTTAATTGATTTTTTTCGATTAGTAAGAGGAGATATATAGTTTCTCTCTCATTTACAGAGGCATAATACCATGCTAAACAAGGATTTTTATGTGAAGCAATTTGCTTACATCTCATTATGTTTGACATAGACATTTGTGAAGAACAACCACCAATTTTTTTGTAATAATCATGGTGTGTTGAATCTTGTCAATAATATAGTATTTCATGAAATAAAAAACATTCAATAAAAAATTTTGAATCACCACATTTAGCTCTAGTACCATCCAACAATTCATAGATAGAAGATAGACTCACCAAGTCACTTGGCAAAGTGACATTTGATCTGTTTCGGGAGTAAATTTGTAAAAACAATGTAATAAAGGGGGTAATGTTAGAGTAACATAGTTAATTATCTATTACATTATTTAGTTTGATTTTAGGTGTTATTTATTAGTTATATTTTTTATTTGGGTAGTTATCAATAGTTCAAACTAATTCTACACTGTATATAATCACCTGTTACTTACAAGTAAAATCATCGAAGCATTTAATTTTCACATTTTTAGGTTGGTTTATCTAAATAATATTATTAAAATTGTTATCAAAGTTACTAAATTAATAAATATTTTAATAATAAATGTTATTAATTTTGTTTGGTTTCAGTGGCTAACCCAGTTGGGTTGTCTCATAGAGTAACCACCATGATCAATCTTACTTAAAATTTCCATCCTTTAAAAATATTCAATCGAATAATCTAATTTATCGTTTGTGTTAAATCATATCAAATTTAATGTGGATCTTATTATTTACCTTATTCAATTATTGCTAATAAAATTTCAACAAGAACTAAAACATATTGAACACTTCTCTTACAAATACTAGTGACCATTACTCATGGCATTAAATTTTTTACAAAGAATAAACATGGACACAATTTCCATATGACATTATAGTACCCAACCCACTTTTTGATTATGGAAGTAGATAAATATGCTCTTCAAAAGAGACTTTATTACTACCAAGAAAAATTTGCTTAACAACATTCACTACCATAGTGATATTTTTAAAAGTGTCCATGATTGAATTTCAATCTCATATAAACTAATTTGAATATATTATGGTGTATGTATGCATCATTTTTAAGGAGTATTATTTTAACCTATCTATATAATCACTCATCTCAAATAAAAATTTAACTACATCATGTATTAGGAAAATACTATAGCCAAAACATCGATATATTTAAAATATATTTTTATAACATATTATATGTAATAAATACATGTGAATATCCCATTGAAATAACTATTATGGACCACTTGAATCATTATGATGTTATGACCTACCTTTTCATCATGTTTGGTGAAACTCAAGAATATATAATTTCCCTTTAGGATGCAATATGGAGATAGGGACAACTGTGATGCCTCAAGGTATCTCAGAAAATGTGTCTTGTGATAGGCATGCCATGTAATGTAGTAATATGTATTTAAGATACTAATCATTCTAGGAATAATTAAAATTGTTATAGTTTCTCCTAGTATAAAGTATGTTATAGACAACTAGGATACCCTAAATATGGTGTAACTACAAAAGGAAAACAATCTCATATAATTCCCAAGGCATGATGATGAGGACAACTATAATTTTGAAACATATGATATAATATATAAGGTTTGTTTCTTAATGTTTGTATCCCTCAAAATTTATATAAGGTTTAATAATCAAAATATGTAAATAAATGATTATGTCTAATGATATGGTTATTTATCTCAACATAATGTCTATAACTCAATGATATTCCCATGTGAGGATTTATAATCATATCTTATCATTATCTATGGATAATTTGCATGGGAAAATGTGATGTCATAAATATATGTCACTTCTATAAGATATAAATATATGATAATAAATTTATTAGATGTGAAAAAAACTGAGTGTCATGATTTATTTAATATTAGGATCTATATGATCTCTTGTACACTTATTGGATTTGGGAGTTACTTGCTAAAGTAACTCATCCCCCCAAATGTCACATACATAATCCTCACTTTTAAGATAAATAGGGACTTAACACATGCATGGAGCTTACTCATATAAAAGTTTTTTCTTTAATATGTCTATGTAAAGAACTCTCCTCTCCCATTATTCATACAACACAACATTAAACAGTCTAGCCTCTTATTGTCTTGCTCTTGCATTCTTGTGTTTTTACATTGGCTTTATGTCTATACAAATAACACTTCAAGTTATTGTCTATAGATATATTTATGTTAAAATATGCTATTTTGAGATAGATTAATGTAGTTCAAGGGTTATTAATTATTAAAATACTTAAAATTCTCTTTGAAATAAGTATTGCATATATTTATAGTAACTCCTACATAGTAAGTAGAACATAGTATTTTCTATTCTAACTCTTCAATTATATATATTTATTATAACCTTCAAATATAATTATTCATATAATATTTAATATATACGACCTTATGAAATTCCACATGTTACTATGCTAAGTAACCTATTATAACTCCTCTATGTATCTTATCTAATCTATTCTATGTTATATATAATATATTACAATGCTCCAATATAATATTGAGATAATACAACATAATTCAATGGTGTCTATGTGAGACATGCCCTTTATCTAATGAAGTGATAATTCTTATCTATATAGCCTTATTTCTTACTATATCCCAAAGTCAATAGAATCCCCTATTTTGTCATCCTAGAGAAATGTTATATTGATACATTAATAGAATCACATATGTGGTATTTGAAGTTTAGTCCTTAGCTAATAGATGATAATAAAAAAAAATTCCTAGATTTTATATCTTTATCTTGTCCTAGAGACAACTCTAATTTATTGATCGGTATAAAAAATTCCTTAATTCTCCTAAGTGTAACAAAAAAAATTTAGGACTAATACAATAAATTGCTTAATATTATGGAGTTTATTCACATTATTTAGGAAGATTTTGCTCATTAATTCACTCCATAGTCTTATAAAAATTATCCCAATCCAAAATATTCTTATTTGTCTCCACAATCATGATCTTCATGGCCATGTTATCCTTTAATTTCCTGATTATGTTATTTTGGACTAGATTTTTTCTAGATTGACTCTAGATTTCTTTATATGTGTTTTGATTTGAACCTCCATTTTCTCCATTTTGTTTTTCAAGCAATAAAAATAATATTACATTTATTTTTATATGGATATATTATCTCTTTATTTTTCCTTATAGTACTCATGCAATAATATCATCTTCACCCATTCTATTATAGAAGATATGTGTTGAATATCAGAACTAGTTTAGGCTACACTCAACTATTTTTCCATCTCCTATAGCTTAATTTATTATTGTTTGTGCGGAAAAGACAACTAAGTGAGTAAGCAAATCAGGTGGTTGCATCATCTACTTTTCTTCATCTTCCATACTTATGATTTATACTTCATTTTCCTGGCCTAACTTTATATTAGAAGTTGTCAAATGTATTTCCTCCTTATACTCTTATTTAGCCTCCAATTTCAAGAGGTTTTTATCCATCATGTCCATCATGAATCTTACATCACTGATGAAAATCTCCACTATTTCGATCAGGCATTGTTTTATTAACAGAGTTGTGTCTAGATCAAATTTTGGTCATGCATTGGTCATGGCATATAAATTTTTCTTATTGACCTCCTCCAAATGGACACACCTTGTCATCCAATACATTATATCACTTTTTACAAGAGCGTCTCCCACCATATTTTTGTCTATAGGGTTTAGCTTTTATAAAACCATGATAATTATTTGTCCATCACTAGGATGATGGACACTTGATGGAATGAGGAAGATGGAAGTATTTTATTTTTGCTTCTTTAGTTATATATTTATCCATGTCAATGGATCCATAATATTGTTTGTGATGCTATAGCCTACCCCCATTATACTTAAAGTATTTATTTTTACATTCTGGATAGTATCCTAAGCACTTGAACTACCTTATTTATCTTTTAGTTTTTCCTACAAATAAACTTTCTCTATTGTTTACTTATTCTTTTCTTGTTACTATATATGTTTTTCCTTGTCCTATTTTTATTTTATCCTTACCAAATTTTGAATTTTTTCCTCCAATTTTATTTTCTATTGTTTTTCTAGTTTTTTGTATATTATTTATTTTTATACTTCTCTTCTTCTAAAATTTTTTATATCTTTCCTCATTTTACCTCTTCTCATTTTGTTCATTGATTATTTTTAACTCCTTACCTTTTTTTAATACTTTCTTCCTCTAATTTTATTATTTTTTATTTTCATTTTCCTATATTTTTCCTCTCTACCTCTTTTCTCTCTTCTTTTCATTTTTTGAATAGGTGTTTATCTTGTTGAGTAATTGACACCAAAATTTATTGATTCTTCTTAGTTTACTCATCCAATTATCTTTCCAGTTACTTATGTTGTTGGATAATCTCTTCTTATAACTATATAACGTTATATAGCTATTTTTTTTAATCAAGATTTAGAAACAAGGTATGTATTGTTCTTGGTTCTCAACACCATATTTTGTAGTTGTTCTCATCTCTCTTGGTGTATAAGATAATCTATGATTTCATGATAGTTTTTGTTAGGAACTACCCCTGATATTTTCTAATAGTGATCTTTGGCCTCTTTGAATCTTTACTTTGTATGAATTAGGACATATTTTAAATAATAAAGAAGGATACCTATGGCATCATCTATCTCATACAGACTAATGTAAATATAGTCCAAGTTCACTATGATAATCTTAATTTTTCATTATGGTATATATATTTTAATGTAGGCTTCCCACTTTATGTATCACACACTTCTTGCAATACATGTTTAATAAAGTGTTTATATCATGTAACTTTGTGTTATCCCCTTTCTTTATGTTTACATACATTTATTATCCATCCCCTTTCCCTAAAGGATTAAACCCTTAGTATGTGACTAAGGTGTTGGCTTGACCCTTAGGCTTTATAACTTTCTATTTTTTCTTTCCCTTGTGATCTTCGTGTAGTGAATAGTATATTCTTCTTTTCCCTCTAGTCATTTGTAAAAATCTTTAGAAAACTACTAAATATGTAATAGAGGATATTGTAGGTTCTTTCACTATCTATATATTCCATTTTGATTTTGATGATAATTTTTCTGTAGGTGATACTTTTATCTCTATGAGTGAATAGGGGGAGTACCCTTTTATGCAATCTCTTCTTCTCTCAACTCATCACCAATTGTAGAATTTTTGATTGAAAATTTAGTCATGTCCTCTTCATCTTCTTCTTCCTTATTTAAATCGTCTAGATATATAACTTATTTTCTTTTCCTTGATGATTTTTAGGTGCTAACTTGAGATTAACATAGCTTTGTGTTTCCTTTCAATAGTGGATCCTCACTTGTATAGGTTTACTCTTTTTTCATCATGGGTTAGGAAACCCATTCTATTGCATGCATGAATTTTTCATGTCTCATATGTAGTGGCATGTTGTGAGATCCAATAATAATTATGTCATAAGGCTCATGACACTGATAGTTGTTGGTATAATTCCTTGACATAAGGCTCATCCATTTAGGAGGGAAAATGCAGTAGATATGATTTAGTTAAATAAAAAAGATGTCCTTGATGATGGAAGTAACATGGACATGTATTGACACAACATCAACCTGATGATGAATCTAAAGAGGAGGTACCCATAAAATTAGATTGTGGTAGCACATATAAGAACATAGTTTTTTCTCCCAAACCTCATCATAAATATGCAAATTTTGGTTGATCAACTTTGGCACCAGCAAACATATGACAGGATGCACTTACATCTTTGATTCATTGATGAATCAACCCTCTGCATGTTAAATTTGAATTTCAAATGATAAAGAGTATGTTGTAAAAGGAATTGGCACTATCACCATTCCTCTTGGGATAAGAACGTGTACTCTCATAAAGGTATTATATGTCCCCAACTTGACAACAAATATCTTATCTTTAAGTTAGCTCTTGAATCAAAATTTTAAGGTGGAGTTTGTTATTGATAATGGAAAACATTCATGTATCCTCTTACAAGAAGGTAAGGTCATTACTAGAGTTTTTTTTTTAGGATCAATTATTTGACTTAGATGCAGTTTCATCTAATGTTGTTGTTATTTCTAACTCTATGGAAAAATCTACTGCACTATGGCATTATCAATATGGGAACCTTTCTACTAGTTCTTTGTACCATCTCAAATCTATGGCCATGATACATGGACTTCCTTAGTAGTCCCTTCCTTTGCTTGTATGCCATGGATGCCTTGCTGTAAAACCACATAAGGTTCCATTGCAGCCAAGTTCCTCACAAGCTAAGGATCCTCTCAATGTGGTACATATCAATCTATGTGGACCCCTACCTTCTTCTTTTCATTGATTCAAGTAATTTTAGTTGTTCATTGATTATTTATATCGCAATACATGGGTTTTTTGGTCTCAAGAAAAATAATGAAACCTTTACTTATTTTAAGGTCTTATACCAACATGTTGTCACCCAATTAGGGAGGTCTCTTCATCTCCTTCTCTTAGATCGAGGGGGGATTCACATCAAAGGAATTTTTAGCGTTATTGAAGTAACAAGTCATCAAACAATACCTAAATACTCCCTATATACCCCAACAAAATGTAATTTTAGAGTGATTCAATAATTTAGTTATGGAGATGGTTCATTGCATGCTTTCCACTATAAAGTTAGAAGCACCATTTTGGGCAGAAGTAATTCAAACAGCCATATATATTTTTAGTAAGGCATGGACAAACATATTTCAATACAAGACACTAGAAGAGGTATGCAGAAGTCATAAAATTTTGATCTATCATCTTAGAGTATTTGATTATACATCTTATATGCATGTCCCTTCTAGAAAGAGGAAGAAGATTGAATAAAAAACAATCTAGTACCTTCTAATGGGGTATAATACTACCTCAAAAGCATATCATCTCATGCATCCTGAGACACAAAATATTTTTGAAAATTGACACATCATTTTTAGTGATTTATCATTTGACTTACTACCATAGGAGTCAGAACATACCACTTCTCATAGACTGCTCCCATAGTTAGATGATGATAATGAAGAATCTTATGACAAAAAGGGTGATCTACAAGGATAATTATTCATTGATATTGGAAATATATAAGATATTTCTTCATTGAATAAAAAATAACATCAATGTCTAAAATGGGTAGAAATCACCATCAAGGACTCATACCTGAACTCTATTCCTGATACTTCATCAAAATTTAGAACTAGAAGAGAGGAAAGAAATGAAGTTCAGCTTGTAGTGATGAATTCAGTAGTTGACAAAACACTAAACCAAAGATATTTTGAGAGGCTTTTTGTTATCCTCAATAGAAGAAGGCCATGGATGTTGAATATGATGTCCTCATCAAAAATGGGATGTGGGAACTTATCGATCTACCTATAACAAATAAATCCATTAGTGGCAAGTGAATTTTAAAGAAAAAAATATATGGCAAATGGAACTATCAATAAATACAAAGCATGACTTGTGGTAATGGGATATGCTAAACAAGAAAAAATTGATTATGTGGAGACCTTTGAACCCACTACTAAGATCAAGACCATCAAATTATTTTGTGCACTCGCAGCACAAAAGGGATGGAAGCTCGAATAGATGGATGTTAAAAGTACATTCTTGAATAGTGATCTCAAAGAAGAAGTGTACATGACCCATTTAGAAGGCTTCATTGACAAAAAAAGATCCTCAAAAGCTATGCCATATAATTACTTCACTTTATGGAATTAAGTAGGAACTAAGGGCATGGTATGTTAATATAAATGATCATCTATGGTAACATGGATTCATTCATTGCCCCTTTGATTCAAATTTGCATATCAGTAAGGTATGCTGAGAGATTGTTATTCTAGTTTTGTATTTGGATGATCTTGTGATCACATGAAGTTCATATAATCTTGTTGAAGATCTAAAGAATGACTTAACAAAATATTTTGAAATCATAGACTTGGGGCTACTTCATTATTATCTTGTCTTAGAGATATGGAAAAAAAGAATGATATTATAATCTGCTAATGGAGTTGTGTCACACTGTAGGTAATATGATTATTCCATGATCAAGTAACATTTGTAACATAATCTGTGGTTGATGTTATGTGTTACCTGCTTGAATCTGAATGATTAAATGTATATCGAATGAGGTGACCATGTGAACTATATGTACCAAGTATTCTATTTGTGTCCACAAATGTGATGTATATCTTTTGAGTGTAGTGTGAGGTGCTAAGACTAATGTAGGATGTGTTATGAGAGATCTAGAGTCTTTTTATCTCATAAATGAAATATGTTAAGATGATACATGAAAAATATGCGATGAGATATTATAAACCGATGTCAAATCCAATGGAAAAAGTTTTTCAACTATCTCTATTTTATGATTCACCTTAATTAGATCAAACTCACTATAGGAAACTTGTTTGGAGTGTCATTTACTTGACATATATCACACCAACCATATCTTTGTTATCAACTATATTTTGATATTCAATCAAGAGCCAATGAAGTGTCATTGGGTTGCAGTGAAAAATGTTTGAGATATGTTCCAGGTATAGTTGATTATGGTCTGAAATACAAGAACTCAAATTTCTTCTTGCAGGATTATGCAGACTCGAACTATGATGGATCTGTTGATGATAAGAAATCAACTTTAAGATATATTTTTCATCCTGGATCTAGACCAATTTCATGGATTAGTAAGAAGTAATTTGTAGTTGCTCTCTCATCTACATAGGTATAATATCATGCCACATGAGGAGCTATGTGCAAAGTAATTTGTCTAGGTCGCATTCTATCTAAAATAGACATTCCCTAAGATCATCCACAAACTATTTTTTATGACAATTAGGGTGTGTTGATGCTCATTAAAAATCCAATATTTTATGAAAGAACCAAACACATAGAGGTATAATGCCATTATATTTGAAAACAAGTCTTGAACCACCACATTCAGCTCCAGTACTACCCAACAAATTGATAGATAGTAGATATACTCACCAAGTCACTTGACAAGGTGAATTGTGATTTATTTTTGAAGTACATTTGTAATACCAATATAATAAAATGGGGTTGAGGGGGAATTTTAGTGTATTTATTCTAATTATTACCTTTTTTGGTTATTTGTTAAAGCTACAATTATATAATTCGATGAACTAGTTTGGTTTAGGATAGTTACGTCCTAACCATCCTAACCAACTTTATTTTGTATATATACTCTATGCTTGTACTCAATAAATAATATCGCATTTCATTACTTTCAAAAATACCCCAAAATTACTTGGGAAATTTTGGTTTTATGACATGACAATTTTTAGTACATGATACACAACATTTTATAATCTTTTGTGATTGAAATCGTTTAGAGAACAATCATTTTTCTGGAAAAAAGTTATGACAGTTCTAAGATTTGAGGACATTGATGAGCTTAATGAATGTACTCATGACGTGGATATAATTTAAAAGGAAAATTTTCAAAATTAGTTATTTTTTCCCAACACTAATATCCTATATTCATAATCAACATCGCTCGATTAGGGCTTTTCGGTATCCATCATCATTAAAATAAAGCATACAATGTATATCTTTTCTAAAGTCACTTATAATGTGGTCATGAACTTAGTACCACTTTTTTGAGCAATTTAAATGTAGATTTCCTTGCTCCAATATTTAAATGATAGATAGTGAAGGTGTGCTAAGAGTGGGAGCCAAGAGATCTTCTTGATTAAGATGAAAAAGAGGGATTTGAAAACCTATGAATAAGCTCAACAAGTTAAAGAATTAATGCTTGTTTTTTAAAATGAATCATATATTTTATAATATTAATGAAATTAATAATGAAACATCCTTTTCGTGCAAAAATGAGCTCATATTCCTATTGGGGTTACCAAGGTGTAAGAGTGTTGTAATAAGATATATCATCCAATTTTTTCTTCAAATTATTTCATATAACAAAGAATTCATACAAATGATATAATCTTATAACTTATATGATTTTAAAAATAAATAATTAAAAATATTTTTTAGAAAAAATTATTTAATATTTTAGAATCATATTGATCACATTCAAGTATAAAACGATCATATATATAAATTATAGTGTAAACCAAAAACTAGACTCCTCTTTTCCATTTTACCAATATAAATTATAGTGTAAACCAAAAACTAGACTTATCTTTTCCATTTTACCATAATTAATAACATTGATATCAACATATCTTAATTATTTTATTTATTTTTTAATATTTTTAAAATACATTAAATAGATTCTACATATTTTGAAAGGATAAAATGGTCTTATATATTTCAAATTGAATGTTTACCAAAAATTAAGGCAGCACCGAAAGACTCACTTTTTACACTAACACATAGGAAGTCCCAATTTCGACTTGAACGATGAACATGCGGGATGAATAAAAACATCGCAATACACCATGACACGCCGCCTTGCTGATTATAGAAATTTCTGTGCAAGCCAACTTCGCAATAAACGACCCTCTAATGCGCTGTCGTTTCACATGTTTCCCAGCCTTCTTTGATTATTCTGTTTTTTCGGTTTCTGTCTTTATGGAATTAGGGAAGGCCTTCTTTGAATATTTTCAGTAAAGATCGATCAGTATCGCTGGGTTATTCAAATTATGCAGGGCCTACATAGCTTCCTAAAATGCATGTGACGTTTGAGATATAGAAATTTCTGTGCGGCAAAACTTCCAATGTGAAGTTACATAAATGACTTCTTATAAATGACTTCTTATTATGTTAGTGTAGGATATTAATTATTCTATTTATTTATTAAATGGATAATTCTTACACTGGTAGTTTTAGGTTATTTAGGTGTGATAAGAGGTTAAGTGGATGAGAAGATGAGTTCCACCTAGAATTTATTTGGAGTTTTACTGAGTACCACTGTGAGTTCTCATATGAGTTCCACACTGAGTTACACTGTCACCATGAGTTTAACAGTGAGTTAATAGTGAGCATCTTATAGTCTCTTTTCGGAGATCCCACTGAGACCTACACTACATCTCCACTTCATATTGTCTCTTTAGAGACAATTATACTCTTTCCTCATGCTTTTATTTCTTGTGACGATACATCTATCGTGGACATTGTTTTTCATCCCACATAAGATATGTTTATGGGGCGGGGGAGACGGGGGGCGGGGGGGCGAGCCGGCAGGCGGGTAGGCAGGGCGGTGAGGGTCGGGGCGTGTCTGTGTGGGATTTATAGTCCTTTTTTTTTTGTCTCTCTTTTGGGGGGAGTTTTTTTCCACTGGGTTTTCTCTTTTTACTCCACTTTTGAGAGTTACATTGTACATAAATACCTCATTAGGTCTTGTTGTCGAGATCCATCTTTTCTTTTCCACCCACCTAAGTTATGTTTAAGGTGGGGTGGGGAAGGGGGGCCGGCATGGGTGAGGGGTGACGGTGGGCCAAGGGTGAAGTGTTGGTGTAGGATATTAATTATTTCATTTACTTATTAAATAGATAATTCTTACACTTGTAGCTTTAGCTTACTCAGGGGTGATAAGTGGTTAAGTGGGTGAGAGGGTGAGTTCTACCTAGAGTTTCATCTAGAGTTCTACTGAGTAGCATTGTGAGTTCTCATATGAGTTCCACAGTTACATTAAGTTTTACCATGAGTTCAACAGTGAGTTAACTCTCCCTATTGCTTCTTTATATTCCTCTTCACCATGCTATTGTAACTGAGCTATGCAAACCAGAGCAGTGCAAATATTTGTAAGCAAGGTAGTTTAATACAAAGACAATTGTTGCACATATTTTTCCATGTTTTTAATATAGACAAGGTCATGATTGTTGCAGAATTATTTGAGTGATCATTCTATTAAAAGATCACCTACTGGCCTATTCTGACATATTATGCAGTTATTTCAAATGTTTCCCATCTTTTGATTATATGTGCACCATCTACCGTCTATGTTTTCTGTTTCTTTCCTTATGGAACCAAAGAATCCAATATTTCTAGTAAAAATCGATCAAGATCGCTGGGTTATTGAAACCATTGAGCCGTTGTGTATTCATGAAGAAGAAGAAGAAGAAGAAGAAGAAGAAGAAGAAGAAGAGGAGGAGGAGGAGGAGGAGGAGGAGGAGGAGGAGGAGGAGGAGGAGGAGTTCTGCATATCCATGTTCAATGTGCCCAAGGAGTTGTTGGTAGCGAAGCCATAAGCGTACATTCTGTAGATCGTTTCTATTGAGCCATATCACCATTGGAGATCCATGTTGTACGATATGAAGGGATACAAAGTGGTTGCTACTTGAAGATTTCAGAAGCGAATCAACGGTCACAAGTTTGAATCTGTGGTGGAAGAGGTGGGGAATTACGAGTGGAAAATCTAGATCTGCTATCAGAAATACCTCGACTACAATAAGAAAGTGCTGGCATGGCTCATGGATCTGGACGCCTCCTTCATCCTCGAGTGTTTGCAGTTCTACGTCAAGCAAGCTGACCAAACTTCTTCAGAAGTGAAGCAATTGTGAAAAGTTTTAGATCCATCTGGTAGGAGCACTACCCACAATGACATCATGAGAGATCTAATGATGCTCGAGAATGAAGCACGTTTATTCCTATTACAAAAGTTGCTGGAGATGCAGTTGGGCTCGCAAGACCAGGCAAAAGAAAGGCTCTACCACCTAGTAACACTTGCGTGTGAAGAATTGTCACCATTTATGTTCAAGATGCCTGGCAGTTCATGGTTGAGTATCAAAGAGAGGGGACACATACTGAAGGTACTCTATCACTCTATTGTCCCTGCAATGGCTGCAGTGGTCGTGGATGATACCATTTCAGAGGGTGATGAAGAAGAAGAATAGGGATTGCCAGAGACAACCTACATTACACGGGCTTTGAAATCGCTATGGAAGGGTCTCTCTTCCTTAAACATCGGCCCTTTCCGATGTCTCACGACACTTCCTCAACGTGAGTTGAAAATGAGCGTCATCCAGTTTATGATACAGTTGTCCCTACGTCTTCTCTCTATTCTTGGAAATCTGGCAATTATGCATGCATTTAGGCGACCCTTAACTCTTCTTTTTGGATCGGCCACAGTCGGTAGAGATGAAGCAGACAAAGCAGATAAGAACGTATCCTCTGTCGAGACTCCTATGTGAGACGAGCTGGTCATTCCCTCTGTTACAAATTTATACTCTACGGGAGTGAAATTTAATGCCACTGAGGGAGACCTAACCACGATTCTCTTCGACGATAAGACTGGGAGTCTTTATCTTCCCAAAGTGAAGTTGGATGCGAACATGGAGGTCATTCTCATAAATCTAGTGGCGTTCGAAGCTTCGACGGTGCCCAGTGTATTCATCATCACTCGTTACATAGATTTCACGAACGGCATGATCAACATAGAAGAGGATGTTCGACTGATAAGAAACAGCATGATTGTTTGTAATCATTTGTAAAACAATGGGAAAGTCAGAAGCCTATGGAACAACATGAGTAAATGTGTGAAATTGGCAAAAGTTAAATATTTAGACGAGGTTGTAGATGACATTAATAATCATTATAAGAGCAGATGGACTGTTGTTATGGAATACGTGAATAAACACATATTTGGTTCATGGCAATTCCTCACTCTTTTGGCCGCAAGGATACTTTTGCTTCTCACTTGTTTGGAGGCCTTCTGCTCTCTCTATGATTGTAACTCATGGCTGAACGACAGACTTTTCGTTCAAAACTGAAGAGGAAGAGGAATACATATCTAATATATATTATTCCCCATCTCTAATTTGAGTGTATGTAAGTGTCAATGAAAATAATCTAGCAGTTGCCGCATGGTGCAAGGAATGCTGAAAGAGATAATATTTTGTTTTCTTCTGAAATTGTTATTTTGGTCTCTTTAACTATTTGGATTTTCATGTAGACTTTGTCATTAATTATTGTTCTATTCTCTTTCTTTCTAGTGAAGCCTTTCAACACATATTTTTCTATTGAGTTACTTTGTCTTTTCTTTCTTATTTGAATTAAGCTTTAAAAGATTGGTGATATTAGTTAACAGAAGGAAGAATATAGACCATATGACATTAATGTGTTGTTCCTATATTAGTGACATTGCACCCTGATTTGAGTTGCTCATCGGATGTGGAGACATGTTGTAGCCTAATTAGCTCTCATTTAACAACGTAAAATAACAAATCAAAGATGTCTCCATCATATAAGCTATGGACCCCTTTGCAATGCGTGTTGCAAATCCAGCCACGATTATGAATTTGTGTTTGATTTTCAATATAGTGACCTTGGTATGTAGTATCAATCCCACAAACAAGGGTCTCTATGAAGAGGGATTGATCAATTTATAGGTAAGCATCAAATCACAAAGAAAAATCATTGAGAGTAAAGGTTTCCAATGTTCAAAATTCCATGCATGAAGAGAAGCAAGGCAAAGAAAAATAACATAAGCGACAAATGACAATAGCGGATACATACAATTCCTCCTCTGATAACATTTCCTCCCCTAATTCTACGATTGGGACAACTAAAGAATGACCACACATGGAGATGCTAGTGTAGGTAGACCTTAGGAATAGTAATGATAAATCACGTTTGCAGAAGAAAATGCCATTATGTAAAATTATTTAGAATGAAGAAGGTAATTATATCCCAGTATAATTTGTAATTGTTATTATAGATATTATTATTAATTTGGGTGTATTTGATTTTATTGGATTGTATGTATACATAGTTATTTTAAATAGAATATAGAATGTAGATGTTGGTATTTGCACTCTAAATGTCCTAAATTTGAGTATTATTCCATCTCATCATTGAACGTCAATCGTCATCATCCCAAGACTCCAATCCAATATCATCTTAAGATGAAATATAATTTATGAACTAAAATTTGACATCTTATAGAACCTCATATATAGTATTATTAGAATAATATATTATTAGTGATTATACATGTATATATTCTTAATCAAGAGAACACAGGGAAAAAGAAGTGACAATAAGAAGAAAAAGACCTTTTAAACATTGTTTTTTTGAGATCTAAGGGTCATATTAAGAGGTATCACCATCTCCTTATGTCTTTTTATTTTTTTTGGATCTCACCTCCTTCTAATTCCCTCCTCGAGAGTTGTGCTGGATGGAAATGGATAATACAAGATCATCAATTGGATCAAAACTATATATCAACCTTCAAGGAGTGTTTCGATTAATTTTGACTTATACCCACTAAAGTGGAGTGGAGGAATTTTTCTCCAAAAATAACTATCTTATATTCCAACTAAATTGGACTGTTTCAAACCATTTGAGGATAGATCATTTCAAATAAATTGGGCTACTTCATGTATGTATGTATGTATGTATGTATATAGAGAATGGTTTTTTGAATTAGTGATCCCATTTTACATGGATCCAACACAAAAGGTCTAAAATCCCATATTTTCAACAAGAATACAACTACCCTAAATAAGACTCCAAAACAAAGGCCTAGAATCCTGAATATTAATCAAGAAAACACAACTAAAAAGTAGCGATAATAAGAAAAAAATTCTAAACATTATCTTATCGAGATCTAAGGGTCACATTAAGAAGCAACACCTTCTCCTTATGTCTTTATTTTTTTGGATCTCATCCCCTTCTAATTCCTTCCTTGAGAATCATGCTAGATGGAAATGGATGGTACAAGATCATCAATTGGATCAAAACTATATGTCAACCTTCAAGGACCATTTCAAATAGTTTGGACTTATACCCACTAAATTGGAATGGAGAAAATTTTCTCCAAAAATAATTTACTTATATTTCAAATAAATGGGATTATTTCAAACCATTTGCACATAGATCATTTCAAATAATTTGGACTTATACCCACTAAGCTGGAGTGGAAGAAATTTTATTCAAAAATAATTTGTCTATATTCCAAATAAATTAGACCATTTGAAACCATTTTGGCATAGATCATTTTGATTAAATTAGGTTATTTTAAATAATGTGGACTTATACTCACTCAAGTGGAATGGAGAGAATTTTCTTCAAAAATAAGTTTTTTATATTCCAAATAAATTTGACAGTTTCAAAGTATTTGGGGATAGATAATTTTGAATAAATTCGGTTGTTTTGAATGATTTAGACTTATAGCCACAAAAGTGGAGTGGAGAATATTTTCTCCAAAAATAATTTTTTTATATTCCAAATAAATTAGACTGTTTCAAACCATTTGGGCATAGATCATTTTGATTAAATTGAGACATTTTAAATAACTTGTACTTATACCCACTAAAGTGGAGTGGAGAATACTTTCTCCACAAATATATTTTCTATATTTCAAATAAATTGGATTATTTCAAACCATTTGGGCACATATTATTTTGAATATATTAGATTGTTTAAAATATGTGGCACCCTATTGGCCCTTTAGACCGATCATTGATCCTTTAATGTAACTTTTATTACTAGAATGTGTGGCACCATTTGAATATCTAAATTATGGATGAAAACATAATAATAAATTAGTTCATCTACTAATAGAATCTCATTTGATGTTTCCCAAGGTTATTCATAAATAATGTGCGAGATTTGATGTATAACCATTTTATTTTGGAACCAAGGTAACATAGGGACTACAACTACATTTTCATTAGGTTTTTAAGGTTTATGTGAATCTAAGGGAACTTGTCATTGAAAAATAAATTTAATGAGAGACAGAATTGAGAATTTTTTATTGTTCATTAGGAACATCTTCATGAGCAAGTTTCAATCTACTAATGGATCAACATGGGAAATTTAAAGATAAACTGATGGAGTATCCACTTACAAGGGGATTAGATTTGAAACACAGACCTAATTCAATACTTTCAAGGTATCTCCAACCCTAAATCAAATTGCACTTAAAGAAATCAAAGTATTAATAAGCCAAAATAAAATAAAAATTAATAAATTAGACTACATTTGAAATAATTTAGAATTGATTTGTATGAAATTGATGATAATTTTTATTATCAAAATTATATTTTATAATCAATAAATACACATAAAAAATCATATGGCGAAGTTACATCATTTGAAACAATGGTTCACAACTATTACCATCGATTTTTTGTTTTCTCTCAAGAATAGACATCATTTTTATTTTCCAATCCTTTTCATCTTTCCAATATCAATTTATAATATATCTACTGGACATAACATAACTAATTTTTGATTTTTAACACAATTTCAAGAATTAAAATCAATGAACATCATGTTGGTAATTCAAAAATCATCTCTAAAGGTCCCTTTAAAAATAACTTCATCCAATTTATTTATGTTTATATTGAAGGGATTATAATATATTTTCCCCTAAATAAACATGAAATTTGAACTTTTGTAACCCATGGCTTGAAATAGTTACCTCAAAAAATTGTCCTCTATCATTGACCAAATTTCAACGTGAGAAAAAGATTGCAGTGCCACCTTCAAAATTTCAATGAAATGATCTCAAATGTAGTATAAAATATTTTATATTTTATGACCTTTTTTTATATCATTCATTTGCATATTCTTTTTTTTGCACAACAAGTAATAAGTCATCCAACACCCAAATCAATAGTTTTTTAGAAGTCAGTTTTAGCTCATCCTTTGAAATGTCTGCAATTTCTCAAAAAATAAAGTAATCATTTATTAACAATATTATATATTATAAAAAATATAACATCAATTTTTTATAATAAAATATTTTACATGTTACTATATGGGTCATTGATGCACTTTTGATTTTCATTTCATATCGTAACATATAAACATAATGCATTTTATTTAATTCAGTTTTTCTTTGCATTTCCTCAAATCTAGTAATGATTCATATAAACATTTATAAAATTAAATACATGCTCAGGTACATGTATCTATAATCATTATATATATGTATCATTTCTATTTCCATTTTTGTAACATATATATGTATATACATGTTCATATTGAATCCTTATAACATGAACATAACTTGATCATATTCTGAAACAATCCCATTTTACCATAAATCATTTCTCATATACATTGATAGGAATTTGAAATTGATCAACAAACATATATATTCTTATATTAATTAAAGTATAAGTTATTTTATGCATACCAATACATATTTATATATTTACATAGCCCATCATAGCAAACAAAGTAGTATTTATTCATTCTAAGCCAAAGTTCACCATCACTAATTTCAAATGAATTAACACGTATAGTTGAACCCCTTCATATACTTACCATAAGACATATCGAATTAAAAATATTTAAATCAATACCCATTTAATTTTTTCTATCACAAAATATTTTATTCATTTCTTTACTTATATCGAAGAATTCTTATATCTAGCATATGTATATATATCTAATTACTTATGTAATATCTATATATTCCTTTTTCATCAAAATATTCTTAATATGAAATATATTTTTCATTAAATTTGTCACAATCACAGTCTTTTTGTCCATTCAAATTAATTGTTTTTATATTGGTAAAGATCATGGACACTTAGCATTAAAATTTATTGTATTGAAAACACAATATAGCACATATTGTGTTATTTTAAAATATGTAAATTAAACATGTAAACAACATTTTAATGGGTAAATATAACCACATTCAAGTTGACACATTAATAAAATGAACCCACACTTCCGAGTCCCATATTTATATAAGTCTTTATTTTATTATCTTCTACAATCCCATGTCTATGAAAAAAAATTCAATTGCAATGTATTTAAATAATTAATATATTATAGTGTATGAAATTATATAATTACACATTCATTAAAAGGGGTTTTTACCTTTTTTATATTTTTGTAATTTGTATAGGTGCACTCATTCATTTAACCTTAAGTTCTTTATTGCTTGCAAGGTATTATATAATGTACTAATTAAAATTTCTCATCATCAATTGATTTAATATTTGTATTTTAAAAATGTATCTTATTATCAAGTTTTACTTTGTGTTATTTTTGTGGAGGCAACAATATGGAGATTTGTGTCATAGTTTTTTATGTTGGAGACACCAAGTTGTAGAGCTATGTTGTGAATGATTTTAATTGAGACATAAATAGATGAAGAAATATTTGTTCAGTCTTATAAATAGTTGATAAATAAAAAGATTATATAATTGTAAAAATGTACACGATGTTATCTTACCTTATTCAACTTACAATGTCTCATGTTCATTGATTTGATTTTTCATTATTATTATTTCTTCACTTACATGTAGTGTCATTAGTGTTATAGAATGAAATATTGCTAAGCTGATAGATTTGAAAACTAAAGCATACACACTAAAATATTGTTAAGATATTATATTTGAAAAATGAAACATGATTATAAAATAAATTTAAAATGTTATGCACCTAGTATTGGATTATTTGAATTTGTAAAACAATTTTTAAATTAAACATTAAAATTTGTTTATTCTTCAGTTTCTGTAATGCAAGATAAATTTATTTACAATTGTGTAAAATCACGTACCAATTCATATCCTATATATATCCCTACCACTTCTTGTCCATCTAAATTATTGAAAGTAGAGATAAGTCTCTCCCAAAAGAATTTATCTATTTTATTTTATAATGGCCTTCATATTTTGTGTGAACCAATATTTTGAAATGTTGGCACCTCTTTGTTGATCTCAACACCTTCCTCTAATTTAGTTTGTTGTGAATGGAGGTTTCTTCAAGATGAAAACTAGTGGGATCCTGAAAAAAAAATTGTACATGTAATATGAGTTCAAATGACGCCATCACTATCTGGAGCCCAAATTATGACACCTATATTTTCTATGCAATGGAAATCTCCAACACATAGATTTATGTGAAAATTTTGACTGTTAGAAAAATGTTAAAGTTTATGAATGATGAATACATTGCAATCCATAATAATAAATTTAACAAACCATTCTTGAATAAATAAGAAAATATGTTCTTCCTTAAAAAATTTAATGATATTCAAAAGATCAATAATTATCAAATCAACATTCACACCAACAATGAACATTACATTTAAATATTCTAAAATGAATGGCTAAAGACATGGGGGCCCATAATGAGAGCTAAATATTTTTGTATATGTCCTTAGAAGGTGACCTCCATCACTATGTAGATATTTTCTCAATATGCTAATTGAATCTAGAGATAATGCTTCCCAATTATTATTATTTTTTTCCAAATACCTTTATTCAGGACACAAATCATAAAAAAAATTCATAAAAATTATACTTTTTTCCATTACCACATTAGGTGTTATTATTTTTTCTATTGGAAATGTCAAATCATGGTCAGTGAAATAATTTTTAATTTTTAATATGTTACCTTCCATCTTCACCTTTTTGTACCAAGTATCCATGTTATTGTACCCATATGTTTTCAAGAAGGAAATAGATCATTTTTTCTAATAAATATACCAGTTCTATTTTTTGTCTAAAAGCTCATGAATATTTCTAGTTACTGTTATACCAATCAGATTTGAATCTTGTTTATCTCAACCAGGTAAAGTACCACTTTCAACCAAATCAAATGCCTTATCAAAACAATCTCAAATAGGTTGTTTCATAAAAAGAATATATTTTCTCTCCTGCATTTTTTGTGCTAGATAGTTCATTTGTGTGAACACGTGTCTATCTTATTCATGTATTTCTTCCATATTCTTTTTATTATTTCAATATTATTCCAACCTCTCAGTTGGATAAGGTCACATGTAGATTGAATTCTTTTTACAAATGAAGCCTTATAAATTATTTCATTATATTTCTTACATATTTTGTGAACAACATGGAACGGAATAAAAAAATTCATAATTCTTTCCCTTCTAATATAATATTTATTTCTTAATAATAGTGAATTGTATTCCTCTAAAAAAATTATCTGTTGTGTTGTAATTGTGTGTTGGCCATCTAAAATTTTGAGCCTGACAATTTTTCTCTATCATATATTCTAGGAAATTTTTTATTTGACAATATATTGATAATTATTTAGATCAAAAGGAATTAAAAAAACATCTTTTATTGGAGCCTTATTATGTTTTACAAATGAATGAATTATAACATTCACCCCTCTTTCATTCAAATTTTTTATTTTGACATTAGCATCCCCCAATTCACTAAGCTCTACATAAATGTTCAAGGCATAATTTTTAGAGGAAATATACCATGTAGAAAATTCACAATGTATCTAACCATAAAGTTTTGTCAACAAGAGCGTCTCAACCTTTTATTCAATCTTATTTTTATCTACTAGTGTGAGTAATTGTATAGCCTTTTTCTAATCATCATAAAAATATGTTACCCTTATTTTATTTAATATTTTTTTGTCATGACTGTAGGGTAGCTCAAATACATGTTTACATGGTTTCAAGTAAAAGAAGTTATTTCTCCTTGTTCATGTTTTTATTTCAACATATTTTTTATTCTAATGACCAAATTATCTCTATCTATCAATCCAGATATTTAAAGGTTTTCATAGCTATTCAAATGGAACCCAAATATTTGACAAAAAGGAGAAATTTTTTTTTTGTCAATTTTATTTTATTGGGTGTAAAATTGTTAAAATTATATATAACATGATGAATAATTTCCTCTTATCTATTCCATATTTTAAGTTGAAATAAAATGGCATATTTAAGTTCATCCTTATCACGTGCAAGGATTATTCTAATCTGATAATATTTTTTTCCTGATATAATGCTAAGTAAATAAATATCTACATGAATATTTGGTAGACTAAACAACACAAAATACCAATTAGCAAAATTAATTTTGTCACCACCATAAAATAAAAGATGGTGATGTGTATTTAATTTTAGTTTTGGTAGTTTAAATGATACTATCTCCAAATTCACTTAGAGTGAGGCCTTCTTCTACCTTTTAGGTGTGGGAAATCCTTTCTCACCTAAATACATTCTAAAAATAAATTGAAATGATTAAAATATTGATCTTTAATAAAATACAAGTTGCATATTGCATCAGTTAATGAATTTATTTTTAATTAAGTAGCAATTAATTGTATATCAACAAATATAAATACTAAACTATAATAAAAAAAATACATATTAAATATTCATAATGTATAAACTAACTCACCCTTAAACTAATAATGTATGACCAAAATAAAAATGAATTATATGTAGAAAGATGTAAACATAATTCAAATGAGATGGCCTAAAATTTGACTATACATTTCTAACATATCAAACACCAACCAATATAATCAGATGGACAAAGGAATCCACAAACATTTGTTTCAAAGGATAAACATTAGGGGTAAGTATGTTTCTAATATGTGTCAAAATACCCATCAATAGGTACCTTTGAGGTATCTCCTAGGATATACATTTCAAATATGCACAAGGGCGAATTTTTCCTTCAAGGTATCTTCTAAGAGATATGTTCAATTTAACCATGATGTAAGTGTATTTCAAGGCCCTTGAAGGAATATCTTAGGATACACCTCAAAGAGTGTTTTAATACATTCAAATAGATGTTGATTGTATTTCCCAATCACTACCTTCAACATGCACATGAGTATAATTTTTCTTCACCTTTAAAGCACTACTGGATGATAAATTTATAACTTGAAGGGCCATGTAATACTTTCAAGGGTACCTTCAAGGTATCTACTAGGAGATACATTCAATTTACCCATGAAGGTATTTTGAGGCCTTTGATGGCATCTCTTAGGACATATCTCGAAGGGTATTATCATACATTCAAGGGGAAATTGAAGGTATCTCCTAAGAATTAATAATAGTCATAAATGGGATTTTTTATGTAATCTAAAACTATGTTCAAGGGTGACACATGGTGCATGTATACAATTCCCATTACCACATCCAAGAGATATGACATCATATAAAAGTGACCACAGGCCACTTATCCTTGTGTAAAATTTGTTGTCATACCTTGATGTTAATTATTTCCTTGAAGGAAATTTTTAAGGATGAGGTCATCAACATGTCCAAAATTGGAACAAAATGGATACTTTTCACACAAAAAATAAAAATAGAAGAGAATAAAGTAATAAAAAAAAGATACTTGGGAAACCATAATGTCTATTTAGGAGGGCCATCCCCATGCGAACCCCCATCCTAAATTTAGTGATATGTACATAGTTCTTCTCCTTGGACAATAATTTTATTATTGATAAATCTAATTACACAATGGATCCATGCATGACAGTTCATCTCATGTGGCATGCACATTAGGATAGGCTGGCCAAAATCATATTTAATAAAGGTGATGAGCTCATAGATGTTAATCAGTAGTGACACAAAAACTATAAGTCAATGTAGGAAATCTCAAGTATTTTCATCAATCCCCCAACCAAGTTAACATAATTCAATCATTCAATCTTGATTATATTTTAGCTTCAAGCAATCCTAAGATCCCTAACTATTATCACAATAAATTATGACTTGAGAGATTCAACTAAGTGAAGAAACACCATTATCAAAATGTTGTGATATAGCAATACTTATCACAATTAACATTGAATCATCTTTCAAGGCTTATAGTTAGCCTTGATACCATATAGGTTCTTAATTAATGACTCTATATAATACCTTAATACATTTTTCAAGCCTACTGCATTCGAATGGTGTTATTAGAATTATTCAGTGTTATGAAAATCAGTGAAAGATGCCAATATGTTTGCACTAGAAGAAGACACAAAATTTAAGGATAAGTAGTTGATAAATGACCTACACCCACTCAAGTGCTAAGACCTACACTATGTCACTGTAAAACTAGATGATATGTTTTAGTTTTCTAGGGGTCTATTCTTTGAAGGAAAAATCATGGATGAAGGTTATCTATATTACATAAACATTTAGATTATTATCATAACCATATCCTAAAAAGCATTCAATAGGTATTTAATCTTGCCTATTGCAGATGTTATATATGATTTACAAATTTTAGTTACATGGGAAAAGGTAAATAATCCAAAATGACCTCTTTAAAAATGGATAATACCTAGGGAGAAATTCACCTTGAAAGAAGATGACAAAATCTTGATCCCAATTACTAGTTTCAAAATGGGAATTTGCATAGGGATGACACTATTGAACATTATATTTGGTCATTCTAGTATCTAATACATACATTTGGAATGGGTTCCCCTTATAGAGCTTTTACTACCTCAAATCATACCTATGAATTGTGGTAAATCATTAGTGCACACATCTAAGAGTAGATTCTAGAGAAGGATAAGCAACCATTAAGGGGAAACTTTTATATGATTTCCTATATGTTGACCATAGTCATGGGCATGTGTATAGGTAGAACAAAGTCCTATGGGATCCCAATGATGAGGTCATAAAAAATAGGATATGTGACTACTACAACTTTGTGCATATTTATTCATATGTGAGGAACATAATCAAGATTGTTGAGGACCTTTATCCTCAGGTATGGATGTTTATGAATGATGATCCATTGCAAATAATTTACCCAATCATATCCTAGAAACTACATAATAACATAGGATATTACTATCTATATACATATTTCATAGTGATTATGGTGGCAGGGCACAAAGTAAATCCTCTTTAACTTCCAATGTTTTTTTCTAAACTAAGTGCCTGAGCAGCAAATTGCTCATCAAATTTAGAACATAGATGAATATCTTAAGAAAAATAAGGCCACATTCCATGGGTGTCATGTAAGCATTGGGAGAATATAGTACACCATTCATAGATAGTTTAGAGAGACCAACAATGTTAGGAATGCCTATGCATTACCCACCCTTCCTCACAGAAACTGGGACCTTCACAGAAAGATCCAAAAGAAAATTTATACCCTAAACCTTAAATATAAACATGAGTCAACTGATCATGAATTTATCTTATTAAATTCCAAAGATGATAATAAGGTTAGGGAAAGGGCTACCAATTCAGGGCTGAATGAGGAATTGTTGAGAGTAATTCAAGTAGAACCATACTTGACACTTAGTAAAGTAGTGTACCAAATTTCACCTCTTTGTGAATGGTGATCCTCAAATTTTTGAATTGGAATACCATCACAACAAATATAAGGTGAGGGTCCTAATCCACAACAAGCTCAAATCAAAACTCAGGACCAATAATAGCTGGTAGTTGATGCGCCACTCAGTGGATAAAAAGAAGAAGACACTGAGGAGGAACAACTGCCTACCTCAACACAAAAACAAGAAAAAGTGCTCATAATTAAACTCTTAAAGTTGAAATGATTAAGGTCAAGAAAGAGTTAGCTAAGGATATAATTACAATTGGAAGTAATGATAGAATCTAGGGTTATATTCTTAGATCCCTCTGATAAAGAGGAAACACTAGCTACTTCAGCCTCCATGCTCAGGGTTATTCCCTCTTCTCTTCCATTGAAGTCTATAGGTCCATAGGATGGGAAAACAATAAAAACATATCATATGAATCCTAAGGACATACCATAGTCTAACTTAGGAGGTATATGAGGAAGAACTATAATAGGTGAAGGTTCTGAGTGTACAGGTACTGAAGGCAAAAATAGCTATCATAGGTGACTCATCTGGTGTAGGCCCCTTTCTCATATATCCATTCAATTTATCCCCTCTCATGTCTTTACCTAAAGTTTCAATCACCCATTCCCTTATTGTATCCACATTTTTTTCTCAGTGGAGAGACTCAATAGGTTTATTATTCCTAGACCCATCTATGAGTCTACCTACAACCATAGATCTTGTTCCACTTTCCCCTGCTATAAGTTCTATCTATGTGGTTTTTATCCCTTATATTTCCATTCTATTAACATCTATCCAATCATCATTAGCCTTGTCCATCCTATCCATTGCTTAATATATGCCTTCAACTATAGCCCCTTCTAGCTAGTTGGGTTCGTCATTGACTTCTTCCACTCCCACAATAATAACCATAGTTGTAAAAATTAAGAAATAAAATAGGAGGTATCTAGTATATATGGTTCATAAAATGCCATAATATAGGAACATTGACTGTTCAAATATTATTTGGCCTACAATGCCTAAACCTCCCACATCCATTGAGAAAGAACTTGAAAAATGCTCAATTGGAAGCATTTCCCTCTGATACCTTGAAGCCCTCTCTTCCAAATTAGGCTAAGAAACTAATATCCTTGACCTTTAAGAGGATTAATCCAAATATTATATAATTACCAATAGTGAGCTCCCTATTTAACAATGTCATTGCATCAATATAGAGGGTGATAAAGAGGAAGATAGAAGATAACTTGGGTAGGAGCCTAATCATGGAAAATATGGATAAGTGTACTCCTTAATCAAAAGATAAAATAGGTAGAAGGGTCAGTCCCCTTACATAGAGGACTTGAAAACATATATGAAGACCAACACAGAAGCTATCATGGCCATACATCAAGGGATTGAAATGGCCACGTAAAATCTTGAGGAAGACTTGGAAACACTCAAAGAGAAACAATAAGTAATTCAAGTTCCTTAGGGCATTGAACAAGATGTACAGGATACTACCCTTAGATTGAATGAAATCCTTGATTCCTTTCATTCTTTAAGAGTTAGCTTGACTCCACATGTTAATAGCATAGCTAAATTATTTATGGCCCTCAAAGAAGATGACAACATGTTAAAATTCCTAGTATTGTATACACCTAATAAGGATTTTAGCCACATGGATTTTATGACTCTATTGGAGGCCTAAAATACCATGAAAATAGTATTAATAATGACCTAAGAGGCCTGATATTGGGTTATATCTTTGGAGGCATTAGTCAATAAATTGGTCGAATAAGAAAAAGAGGCCCAATAAATTTTTTCAAGACTAGAGTTAACTACTATTCAAGATAATCAAATAATAATGGTGATGAGAGTTATATTCAACTAGATGATTAAAAAAACCTCGAATAGTTTCAAATATATCCTACAAGATTTGAGCCTTGAAAACATAGAGGCTAAGTTAAACACATCAAGGAAGAAAGCCATTGAGGTAGAGGTATTCAATGTCAATTTCAAAACAACCAAGGCAGACAATAAGCTAATTGGCAAGATTATAAGGATAACTAGACCATCTCTTCTAGTTATGGGTCTAATCAAAGCACATCATGCCAAGGACTAAAATCACTATTAGGACTTAGAATTGAATAAGAAATGTACTCAAAAAACTCAATATTTTAGTTCTACCATGACAACTCTACCAACTCTACCAATAATAACTGCCATTTTGATGATAACTCAAATTAATATTTATATGCTTATGACAATTCAAACATCTGGTACTTCTTCAATTTTACTTCTAGTCACTACAAAAGGTACTACTAGTTTTATCGTAGTTCTTGCAATAGTCTTAAGACAATTCAAGCAAGAGCCAATTTAGATTGGATAAATTTGTACTATTTTGCATGTAACCGATATACCCAAATAGTAAAGTCTTAGTTGAATTTATATATTATAATTAAACTAGCTTTTGAGTAGCATGCATACATTTGATGGCTAAGATCTTTTTAGTGCATCATTATATAATTCAAACTTATGTTATTATTTATTGATATGTAAACAATATGTTCTAGCCTTGGAGGATGAGGTGACCCCTTCCCTAAGATCTATATATAAAAGTTGTAGCCTTCTTTTAAAGGGTTGAAGATTTGAATGAAATATAAGAAGAAATCAAGGATCTTGATTGTCCTACAATTGTATTTCTTCTATCTAATTCCATTTCTATGTTCATGAATTTGAATTTCCTCTAGTTTTTAATTGGTTCAATAATTTTGATGTGTCTAATCTCTATGGATGAATCTAACTATTGTGTTTATGAACGAATAATCCTAGATGTGTTATAGCTATTAAGGATTGATATATACATTGATATATATAGTTATTAAAGGTTGAATCATTATTCTAATGTGTTTAGAAGTGTCTCAATTGATAAATTATTATATGAGTAAGCAATAACTGCCTTAGATAAATTTTTGGTCGATTTGTAACCTCTGGTATAAAGGTATGCAATGAGAACCTTGAAAAGAATAACCTTCAATTGAGACATAGAAACACCCTGTATCTAATTACCCATGCCTCCAACCATGTTTGTTTTTAAGTGAGAAATAGATGCAAATAAAACAAATTGGTCTTTAAGAGACTTGTCCACAAAAGAGAAAGACTAAGAAGCTCTCGTTCAAAGACATAGAATCCTTCTCTACCTTACCCTTCCATTTTTTTAATGTTTATTTGAGACCTAACCACTATAGATTAGTATTTAAACCATACAACTCACTTATTTATTTTACTTTTTTAAGAAACCACATGTTCCCCCACATAATTGGTTGAACAACCCATTGGCTTAACCCACTATTCCAACCACTTACCTGTAACTCATGCCACGGAGTGAAACTTAGTTCCATAAATATCGCAATGTGAACCCCACCCTAAACTTAGTGATAGGTACAGGGTTGTTCTCCTTTGGAATGATAATTCCATTGATGATAATCTACTTGTTCAATGATTTGTTGATTGAATTAGTATTCTTCCATCCTTCCACCTTGTGCAAATCATGAGTGGCATATGGAATTGGTAAAAATAATTACCTCTATAATGCATCTACCACCAAAATAGTCTTATGATTAAAATGGTGAAGGAAGGTGTCCCCAGTCACCTTGCTAGAAAAGAAGAGTTCCCAGAGCTGGTCTATGCATAGAATCACTTATAAAGAAGTGGGAATCAACTCCGTCAATGACATCATATAGATCCAAATAATTTAGCATATTGGTCATTGAGAATACTAGATTCAAACATAGTATTTATATACTTGGTGGATTCCTTGATTGAAAACTAGTATGGTGGAGAGAATCAATAATGGCCTAAAGACTTCGAAGCATAAAATGCCTTTCAGAAAGATTTGCTCTCAAATATTCTAAAACATAAGTTACCAAAAAGTATATTTCTAATGGAAAGTATTTGAAATGCAAGATTTTGATGGAAATCTTCTAATGTGCAAATCATAAACATAAAAGCCTCATAAAATAGAACCTAAATAGAATGTTTTCAAAGCAAAAGTTCCCAATACAAAATATTCTAGAGACGAAGACTAGTAAGAAAGCTACTACTTGAAAAACCTATTGAAGTAATTGTTGCCACCACAAAACTACCAAAAGGAAATTTCCAAAATAAAGCTTCCATAGACTAAATTTTTTGAAATAATTCATCAAATATGAAAGTCACCAATGAGAAACCTTTAAAAACAAAATTTACTGATATAAATCTCCTGACATGAAACTTCCTTGAGGGAACTCTTCCACAGAGATAGTTTCCAATGTGAAAGTTTCTAACACAGAGAATCTAAGAGAGTTTAATAAGGTAGATCACCCATGATTTTTTTGTATGGAATGAGGTTATTTTAATATTTTCAAATATGAATAATTACTATGTTCTATGAATAGAATTTTCCTCTACCTTAAAGGTTGTTGTAATATCTTGAAGGTATCTCCTATGAGATACCTTCAAGTTACACTTAGAGGTATTAAAAAGACCTTAAAGGAATCTCCTTGTGGATACATCAAGGTTTAACATGGCTAGTTTTATTGAGATTTGGAATATCATCAAGGTATCTCCTAGGAGATACCTTCAAGTTACCCATGAAGGGATTACAAGGCCATTGAAGGAATCTCTCAGTGAATATTGTTATCTATTTTGACCCCAAGGCAAAACAAGTCAAACCTTTATAGTAAAAGACTCATATATGGATATATTAGTGTCTTATAAGGTGTGTCATGATCTTATTTGATGTTATTTAATGTGTCATTAACATTATCCATATTCATCTTTAGGCCTATGTCACTTAAGGGTTATATTTGGGTCATTTATGAAGGTGGTATGGCTTTATAAGCATGATAAGTGTTATAAATTCTCTTCCAAATTCCATTATGTTAGATTCTATTATTCTTTGTCAGTCCCTAGCTAAAACATACAAGTACTATGTTGAAACAAGTAGAAAAGTGGTAGTTTGGGTAGTTTTGGAAGTTGTATGGCCTATAGAAGACAGTGGCACATATGGAAAGATTTTGGAATGGATATTCAACTTACCCAAACTCATTTCAATATTTTATTAGCTTTGTATTGCTCAATTTTTTTTTAAAACCATTCTTACCCTCCATCACTCCTCTAGACATACAAAATTGGTCAATAAATCTTTTGATGGTACAATCAATAGGAGAGGTTTTAGGTCCAATCATATTTTAGGGTGATAGTAAACTTAGTCCAATTACATTTCATGTTATTATTTTTAATATTGGTCACTTGTGATTTATGAACCATGCTGATGAAGTTGACTATCTATTTTTACATGTTATTTCCCACACCCTACATGTTTGTTCTTATGTGAGCTTGTCCATAGAATCCAGTTTATGAAATTTATTACACAGGAGGTAGACATCCTTATATAATTATTCCAAAACTTGGTTTCATGATTTAAAGTGATTTTTTGGGCCAAGCATCTTAAGCTGTAGGTTTGTCTCATATGGAATTACAAACAAGTTTTCACCATTTGTAGAGGTTTCATTTTCTTTTGGTTATTTCATATGAGGGTGATATATTTTAATTTATGTCTTCCATGTATTTTTTCACCTCTTTCCTTCTAATATTAGTTCCAAAGGTTCTCACATGGAGTTACAATCAAGAAACACATAATACAGTCAATTTTCTACATAATTGTCATACATAGTCATTTGAGTAAGGTGTGTGACATCCTAAAAATAGTCATGGAGATTAAATGAAGGTTTTAATGTTAGATGTGGAACCTGATTGTCTTCTCAAATTAGAGGTTAAAATTTTGATGTTATTTCAGCCAGTTTTGGATCCCATTCTTTGAATCGTTGATGGCATGGGGGGTTACAAGGGGGGAAATTTCCTTGTTAAATTATAATTTTGTAGTCAATATGGGCCGTTGATTAAGGGTTTATATATCTAATGGTAGAGGTTATTTTTAGGTGTTTTTTGCCCTAAAATGTATTCATATATGGCTGAGATGTATGAGTGTGAAAAACAATGAAATATTGTACACAAAGAGGAGGCAAAAAAGGTAGAATGGTGTAAAAGGGTTTGTTATAAGATTTTTTTTATCCCTTGTATTGATGTAAATAATATACTAGACAAGTTTGGTAGATGTATCCCAGCTTGGGTGAACCACGTTAAATCTGGTGCCCCCTATTATGTGCATGTTTATGTTTATTTGTAGAATGTTTGATAAATTTGTTTCATAGTTTCTCTTGTATGTGATTTGGGGATAGATCTAGTTTTTTAATTTATCTTAACATTTAAGGTGTTAAACACATCCTTATAACATGATAAATCAAGTTAATCTTTCTAAACATCATATGTTTGCATGTGGTAACTTGTTCTTCTCTATAGACGGTCCTGCACCATTAATGTGCATCTTCAGGTGACTCACATGAGAGTAATCATGTTGGAAGGAAGCATTTGTCTGGTTTCAAGTCCTTCTAAGTAAATAAGATCACTTTTAAGACTTTATGGAGGTCTAATGTTAATTATAAGACTCTCCAATATGTACAATACCCATATCTCACTTTGAGTTCCCTGTTTCACACCTTTATATGTATCCACATATCTCCACAAAGGTTTGTAAGGTCTTAATGTGAGTGTTTGAAATATTCTATAGACTTCATCAAGTTTAGAGACATAGAGGAGCTCCATAAAATTAGTGATGGAGGTCTAGTATTGATTTTTAAACTAATTCATTATACATATACCTCATGTCATATGTTCATAACCCCATCTGAAAATGTACACCTATAGGTGGCTCTTATGGAGGCCTACATGTATTAAATAAACAACTTGAGCCTTTTGAATATCTTCCTTAAGATCTTGAGGACTTGAATAATGTGATAGAAACCATGTTGATAATATAGAATGATAAAAAAACTTGAAAAATCCATGTTAAAGTTGGGAGAATGAGTTTAAGGGACCAATTACCTTAATCCCTCTAAATAGAGACCTAGCCCTTATTTTTATTTTTTTTCATGATGAAACACATTAAGGTGCCAACTAGTATAGTGATTTCATCATTCAGTCCAGGTGAAAAAGCAATAATTTGGCATGACAAAGGGTTGCTTGGTCAAAATAACATGATGTTAGGAAACCTCCCTTTCACACACCTTTTAATTGTAGAATTTCAATGTTCTTTGCATTGTTTAAGGTCTAAATGGTCTTTCAATATAATGAGATACAATGGAAGCCCAACTTTTTGGTAGATAATTTATTTTGTAGGAAAAGGACACTAGTATCTCAAGATAAATTTAATGAAGTTGAGGTACAATTTTATAACCTAAATTATCACCTATATGACCTCCTTTTGAGCTAAAAAAAGTACACCTACATGTTTAAATAAAGCTAACATGGTAGAACCTATAGGTTAAATTCTACTCTCATGCACTACATAGGATCTGAGTATGTTTCACTTGTTTAATAAAGCTAAAAAGTCCTAATAATGCTTAAGAATCAAGTGGATTATGCAAACAAACATCCTATAGGGGTCCCTTATTACTAAAGAGATCATCTATAGTGGGACCATAAATCCACTGTCAAAAAGTTATGAAACTTGAATGTGAACTAGATCTAGGAGAAAAGATAAGTCTAAACATTAAATAGAAGACCTTAATGACTTTGAAAACATCTGAAGGTAAAAGACATGAAGTATAATTCTAACTGACCCCTATAGGTATGCTTTTTGAGTAAACACATAATCATACATTTAGTCACTCTAACCTAGTTATGTAGGGAAGAACGTTATTTGACATTGAAGAGAAGAGTGGGTGTCACACATGTTAGAAAGCATATTTAAAATCATGATGACATAATTCACGAGACTCTCAGACCATAAAAAATATTTCAAGATTTTTTCTATAGTATACATGTATAGTCAACATATAAAATGCTATAGTCAGTAAGTCACACACAGTCTACTTTAAGGGTTTCATGGTGTTTAAAGGGGTTATTAATGTGGCTAAGATATACCATTTTGTATATAATGTCCCTATAAATTGATTTATCCTCTCATGAAATAAAATCTCCTAATATAAAAGGGTTAGTGCCCTATATTTTTTCTTAAATAGAGGTCGCTCCTAGACTGGTGAAACCTTATAGGTTTAGTAAGCTTTGGTGAGATAGTGAGTTCATGATTAGAGGAACATTAAAGGAAAGTATACAAAGATATGATAAACATGAAAAAACTTAAGGAATCTCTCAAAAAAATTAATAAACACTTAGAGGTGGTGGTGAGGAGCAAAACATAGACTGAGCCTACTAGGCTTAATCTAGGTCTAATGCCTAAAAGGGGTGTAGCATAATTTCTAACATCAGATGAGCATTTTATATCATTAAAAAACCTTCATGGAGAAATTTGAGACTATATATAACCTTTGGTGTGTAGGTTGGGTCATAAAGGAGCCATTTATTGACTCAATAAGATTACATGTTGTGTAAGATGCATGGAAAAACTCAATCTGTCAACTTTGAAGACTTGCAACTATGTGGAGACATAACATGGAAGCCTAAGGAGTTGGGAGATATTAGAGATGGTAAAAAAGAATATTTTAGTGGAATTTTTTCATATGTTCAATGTTATAACTTCATGAATAATCCCTAAGGGGGAAAATTTCCTAAAACCCATGTTAAGGACCCGATTGGAAAGATGAAGAAGGAGAGGAGTCAAAGAGGGATAAAATGACTTGAGAGATGATTGGAAAATGCAAAGGACTCTCTAGGGATCCTTTTGACCAATTTGAGTTCTACCCTACTTATACATATAGGGTGAAAAATGGCTTTTCTATACATTTTAATGTATTATACAAGTATAGAAAGGTTATAAAAGATGCAAATAACTTTGGGAGTTCATATGGGACCTAATATAACCTCTCATACTCACTTGTTACTTCAAAAATTCTCAAAATTTCCTTTTCTATCATCTTCATCTTAGCCTTTTATGGTTAAAAAATGAGAAGGTAAAAACTACAAGTGGGAGGCCTTTTATTGTTTACCTAATGGAGCTAAGGAAATGAAGTCTCCTGACAAGTGTCATACACTCACCTGTATGGATTAGGTTATAAAACTAAAGAACATCTTGGTGCCAAGTGTGAAGGGTTAGTGAAAGGAGAGTGATTGAGACTAAAAGAAGTGATAACTCATATCTAGAAGAATGTCAATGATTAAGTACATATCTAGTTCAAGTTTGGGATTATTTCTAACCCCCCTACCAATTGAAATCATCTCATCTATCCCTATTCTATTGTGGAGCATTCCAATAAATCCAAATTATGAAGGTAGTTTTTAAGCAAGTAATTGAAGATTCCTACACCACATTTGAGGATTTTTATGCCTTTGGGGTACATTTATCCAAGTATACCTTGCATGTTCTATGCCATATTCATTTCTCCTATATATGTAGTTCCTTTTCTCAGCTTGACACATGTTCTAGTTGGTCTTATACTTCATTCTCCTCTCTCCGCTCTCACATTATATAAGTATTAACCATTTTGGATCTTGTGGAATAATTACACACCATGTATGGTGAAGCCCTACTAGTTTGATGTTGTAATTTGCCTTTGAAAAATAAATAAAAACTAGTTTGAGTTCATATTTCATCTTAAGAAAGTGTGTGAAGAGATTTATAGTGAATAATTAAGTGATATTCATCTATCCTTGTTTTCTCTTAATCCTTTCATGTTTGATGTAGGTTATTCTACTCTAGAAGGCCATATGAATTATTTTTAAGTGTATGGGTTTGATTTCAAGTGTACAAGTATCCCTAGTGTCTACAACTAATCTTTGGTTCATTTACCTTTAATATTCCCCACGCATATCACCTTCATATTGAAACACTAATGTAAGAGCATTTTAGGACTTTGAATCTAGTGTTTTAGGTCATGTATCTTAGGGAAAGAAGTATTATGGTATTATATAAATAATTATGGTATATCACCTCCTTATAGTATATTTATTTTAGGCATACTTCTATCCCTTTTCCCTCAAGAAAATAGTTAGTGTAGGTGACAATCACTTCAAGGTAAACTTAGGGAGCTAGACCTTAAACCTAGAGGTCTACATCTACTATAGATAAACCCACATACCTATAAGTATTCCCATGCTTTCCAAATATGAAAGAGGTTTTAAAAAATTCCTCTAGGGTACATGATTTGGTGACAATAGTTCTGGGATGATCAAGGTGACAAAGGTTCAAGAGAGTGGAAATATTATTGGTGTGTTTTTCCTCGAATTATATTTTAGAAGAAAATAAGATAGTACTAATGACAACTTCAAATGAAATATTTTGGTTGTAAGTATCCCAAGTATCTCTTGTTAAAGTTTTTGATTAGTTATTGTGTTTTTTTTGACCTATGAGGTTGATATGAATAGCTATGGTGAATATCCCTATTATAAAATTCTATATTAACCTTTTTATGAGCCATATTATACTCCTCAATAGTCCTATCAAAATTTCTATCAATCCTAGGTGCCATTACATCCCCATGGTCATCCATCTCCTCTTCCATATGGACATCATGTTGTTGGACAAGCCTATGAGGAAAGATATCAAGAAGCCTATCAGTAATGACCTTCCTATCAATCCCAATATGACCCCTACCAATAACAACATGATGTAGATCAACCTCAAGAGGATTCATATGCATCTTATCATGAGGAATCAAATGATCCTGTTGATTGTACACAAATATAATACAATTCAAGATTTGAATTCCTACATACCATAATATAAAATGTTAAAGTTGGCTTCAATCCCCATCATTACCCTCCTCCTCCTCCATCATCCCCATCCCATGTCAAATACTTCTTGTCACTCATATCAGAGCTACTAGTTAGTGAAGATAATATGGCAACATGGGATAATGAGTTTGATGTGTTTCCTAATCATCTCATGGAAAGGTTAATAAGTTTTTTCCAAAGATGGATGAGTGCATGGGAAGTGGTTGAAGATGAAACTCAATGGCATATTCAAGGGAAGTTGTACTTGGTAAATAAATGGCTTTAATGCTCAATAGATAACCTAAGGATGTTGGAGGACAAAGAGGATAAAAGTGAACCTAAAACTATTAGAGAGCCTCAAGGAGGCTATTGTCACAATGAAATTTTTTTAAAGAAAACATTGTTCCTTTTAACCAACACAAATTGTCACTTCCCCATGGGCTTACTCGATAAGTCCTTTTTCCTAAATTCATTTACAAGACCTATACCACATCTCATACCCCATCTCCATCTCATGATCCTATCCATCAACCTCTCACCTCATTCCTTCTTGAGAAAGATCCCATTTTGAGGGAATAAAATGAAGAGGAACAAGCCCAAGCTATAGTTGATCAAGAAGATGTCATGAGTAGATATGAAGATGAAATCAACACAGGGTCTCTCGTTGGTGAACACAAGTGTAACTCTATCTTATTGAATGATGAGAAATATATTTAATATCCTATTAAAAATATCCATATTTAATTTTATGAAAACATGAAGGAAACGGTCCTTGATAAGGATCACATACATGAAGGAAAAGGTGCTTGATAAGGATCTCATACCTCTTACCCATGATGAAATAGTTATTAAACATGATATTCATGAGAAGGATGAGCTATGGCAAAAGTTTCATACCATGAATTAGGAGTTTGAATATCTTTGTGAGACATATTATCCTAATAAGGACACACCTAATCATGGTGTTGTTGATTATCATAACAAGTATGAATTTGGTTGTGCTATCAAGAATGAAGAGCAAGATCAAGTCACTCCTCAAGAAGTCACAGTCCATGAAGAGTCTCATTAACCTAAGGCATAAGGTGTTGTTATTGAATATCACTCAATACATTATCATAATGTTTAACCACCCTGAAATACATTAGATAATAAGGAGGACCAACTTGATAACCTCATACATCATGAAGGGGAAGTTGAAGAGGTAGTGGTTCTAAATGACAAGGAGAGTAAGGATGATTAGGAGATGCAAATGAATATTTTCCAAGAGATTGAAGAACTTTGATAAATTGAGGACCATGTACATGATAAGGCAGAGAAATATTTTTCCATGGAAGATAATGACCAAGATTTGGTGGACTATGCAGAGCTCCTTAACGAGCTTGAAGAGATTATATTTGAAAAGAAACCTAATATTATTAAGAGCACCATAGAATTTAAGAAGGTGTCTTATTGAAATACCATTTAACGTTGAAGTTAAGGAGTCTTATGAGAACTTTGAGGCTATTGAAATAAAAGAGGAGTTCATTTCCATAACTGATATCATTGTAGCTTATTTGATTTCATTGAATATCATGCCAAAGAGATTGGTAAACTCCATGAAGAAGATGGAGGAATCAATACCAAGGGTTAAAAGGATACATGACTAATTCAATCCTTGATCCCATAAATTCTAAAAAATTTCAAACTTCCCCTTTGATCCAGGAGGAAGTGTTTATTTCAGGTTAGTTACTGTTTGAGTTAGTTTTTTTGGTTTGTCTGTGTGTGTTGCATAAGTGCTCATGTGGCACAAGTGTGTGGTTTCTTGTCTTGTGTGATATTTATTATTGGTTTTATTATGTATGGTATGTTTTAAAAGGAAAATTAAATGTAATATATATGTACAAGTTACTCCTTCTCCCAATAGATAGGATAACGCTCCTAGTCTTGGGCATAACAAGGATACCACCACTGGAAATTGCCAAGAATGTTGATTATCTTAACCACAAGTCAAATTAAGTCAACCTATTATATTCAAAAAAATTTATATGGGTATATTAGGGTCTTATAGGGTGTGTCATGGTCTTATTTTATGTTATTTAATGTGTCATTTGCATTAGTCATGTTCATTTGTAGGCCTATGTCACTTAAGGGTCATATTTGGGTCATCTATGAAGGTGGTATGGTTTTATAAGTAGTATAAATTTTATAAAATCTCTTAAAATTTCAATTATGTTAGATACTATTATTCATTTTCATTCACTAATTGAAACTTATAGGTATAACATTGAATCAAGAAGAAAAGTAGTAATTTGGGCAGCTTTGGAAGTTGTAGAACATATAAAAGAGAGTGACACATGTGGAAATATTATGTAATTTATATTAAAATCATTTCATGTTTTATCAAATTTTTAATTCTCAAACACGGCTGAAAACCATTCTACTCCTCCATCGCCCCACTAGAGATGTAAAACTAGTCAACAGGTTTTTTGATGGTATGTCTAGTAGGAGAGGTTTCAGGTCAAATTATATTATGGGGTGATAGAATGCTTAGTAAAATTTAATTTAATTGTATTATTTATAATATTTTTCACTTGTTCTTTATGAACCATGCTCAATAAGTTGACTGTCTATTTTTGCATGTTATTTCCCGCACCCTATAGGTTTTATTTTTTATGTGAGCTTGTCCATATAATCCAATTGATGAAATTAATTATATATGATTTAGACATATGTATATCATGATTCCAACCTTTGGTTTCATTTTTCAAATTTATTTTACAGATCAACCATCTTAAGTTGCAAGTTGGTCTCATATAGAGTTACAAACCAATTTTCACCATTTGTAGAGGTTTCATTTCCTTTTGGTGGTTTCATATGAGGATAATATGTTTTAATTCATGTATTCCATGTCTTTATTCACCTCATCAATTCCAATATCAGTTATAAAGGCTTTCACATGGATTTACATTCAAGAAACACATAATACAATCAAGGTTTTGCATGACTGTCATACAGAGTTAGCTAAGTGAGGTATGTAAGGTCCTAAAAATAGTCATGGATAGTAAATGAAGGTTTTATGGAGTTGAACATTACCTTATAACATGATCAATCAAGTTAATCTTTACAGACATCATATTTTTTCATGTGGTAACTTGTTATTATCTATGCATAGTCATATACCCTTAGTGTGCCTCTACAAGGGACTCATAGGAGAGTAAACATGTTGGAGGGAAGCATTTGTCTAGTTTCAAGTCCTTCTAAGTAGAGAGGATCAACTTGAAGACTTTATGGAGGTATAATTTTAGTTATAATACCATGTAATATGCACATTACCCATATCTCACTCTCACTACCCTATGTCACACCTTCATATGTATCCACAGGTCTCCTTAGAGGTTTGTAAGGTTGTAATGTGACTACTTGAACTGGTATATAGACTTCATCAAGTTTAGAGACATGAAGGATCTCCATAAAATCAGTTTTAGAGGTATAGTATTCATCATACATACACCTCATGCCATACCTTCATAGCCCCATCTATAAATGTACACCTACAGGTGGATCTTATAAAGGCCTAAAGGTACTAAATGAATAACTTGAGCATGTTGAATATCTTACTGAAGGTCTTGAGGAGTTTAATAATGCCATAGATACCATGTTTCAAAAATAAAATTCAAATTAAACTTTAAGAATCCATTTTTAAGTTGGGATAATGAGTTTAAGGGACCAATTACCTTAATCCCTCCAAGTAGAGACCTGACCCTTATTCTGATTTTTTTTCATGATGAAACACTTTGAGGTTCTAACTGGTCTAATGATTTTATCATGTAGTCCAAGTGCAAGAGTAGTGATTTGGAATGATAATGGGTTTTTTGTTAAAAATAACATGATGTTAGGAAGCCTCCATTTCAAACACCTTTTCACTATAGAATGCTAATGTTCTCTATAGTGTTTAAGGTCCAAATGTCTTTCAATATATTAAGATATAATGGAAGCCCAAATTTTTGGTAGATGACTTATTCTTAAGTAAAATGACACTAACACATTAGGATACATTCAAATAAGTTGAGGTACAGGTTTGTGACCTAAATTATCACCTACATGACCTCTTTTTAAGCCTAATAAAGTGCACCTATTGGTTTTAAATAAAGGTAACATGATAAAACCTACAGTTAAATGTTAATCTCATGCTCTAGGTAGGCTCTAAATATGTTTAACCTATTTAATAAATATAAAAGGTCCTAAGAACACCTAAGAATAAATTTTATTGTGCAAACAAACATCTTATAGGGGTCCCCTATTGTTAAAGAGATCGTTTACATTTAGGCCATAAAGCCATTGACAAGGAGTTATGCAACTTGAATGTGAACTAGATTTAGGAGCAGAGATAAGTCCAAATAGTAAATAGAAGACCCTTATGACTTTGAAAATGTCTGAAGTTAAAATAAATGAATTCAAATTCTAAGTGACCCCTATAGGCATGTTTTTTTATTAAGTAGACAGTCATACATTCAGTTAGTCTAACCTAGTCAATTAGGGAAAAATGTTTTTTGAGTTGGTAGAGAAGAGTAGGTGTCAAATATGATAGAAATAATATTTAAAATGGTGATTTAAAAATGAATGAGAATCTCATACCATATAAAATAGGGCAAGAGTTGATTTACAGTATACATCTATAGTCAACATACAAAACTCTATAGTCAGTAAGTCACACACAATCTACCTTAAGCGTTTCATGATGTTCAAATGGGTTATTGATGTGAAAAAACTCTACCATTTCATACATAAGGTCCCTATTATTCTATTTATCCTCTCGTGTATTCAAATAAACTAATACTATAGAGGAAGGGCCATCTATTCTATTTGGGATAGAGGGTACTCCTAGACTGGTGAAACCCTATAGGTTTAGTAAGCTTTGGTGAGATAGTGAGTTGATTACTAGAGGGACCTTAAAAGAGAGTGTAGAGAGTTGTGATAAGAATTAATTAACATAAGGAATCTCTTAAAAACATGACCAACCACTCATATGTGGTAGTGAGGAGAAAAACATAAACTGAGCTTATTAGGCTTAGTCTAGGTCTAATGCATAAAAGGGGTGTAGCCTCATTTATAACATTAAATGAGCATTGTAGATAATTTAAACACCTTCATGGAGAGATGTGAGACTACATAGAACCTTTGGTGTGCAGGTGGGGTCATATAGGATCCATTTATTGGCTCAAAAAAATTACAGGGTGTGTAAGATACATGGAAAAACTCGAGAGGTTTATTTTGAAGACTTGCAACTATATGAACATATAACATGGGAGCCTAAGGAGTTGTGATATGTTATATAGGGTCAAAAATAATGTTTTAGTGGAATGTTTTGTTAGGTTTAACATAATAACTTCATGAACAATCCCTAAGGGGAAAAATTACCTAAAACCCTTGTTAATGACCTAATTGCAAATATTAAGGAGAGGGGTCTAAGAATGATATAATGAATTGAGAGATGATTTTATTTTGTATAGGACTCTCCATGGCTCCTTTCCATCAATTTGAGTTCTATCTTACTTGTACAAACAAGGTGAAAAATGGATTTTCTTGACACTTTTGTGTATTGTGTAGGTATAAAATGGTTGTAAAATATGTAAATCACTTTGGGAGTTAGTATGGGACCTAATCAAACCTTTAATACTTATTTTTTATTTTATAAAAGATCAAATGTGCCTCTTATATCATCTTAATCTCATCCAATCTAAAATGGCATAGTGAACAAGGAATCACCACTAAGTTACAAGGTGAAACTTAAAGTGGGAGGCCTTTTAAGGTCTACCTGATGCATATAAGGACATGAGGGATATTTAATAGTGTCATAAGGTCCCATTTATGGAATATATTAGAAAACTAAAGACCATATTGGTGCCAAGTGTGAAGGGAGAGTGATTGAGAATCCAAGCAGTGATAACTCATGTTTAGAAGAATGTCAGTGACTAGAGACATAACCAATGCATGTTGGGGCATGTTTGTAAGCTCCCCTTCATATTGAAATGATATCATTTATCTTGAGTATGTTGTGGAGCATTTAAATAAGGATAAATGATGAAGTCAATTTCTAAGAAAGTAATTAAAGTGTCTTATGAAACATTTGAGGAGTTTCATGCATTTGAGGCACATTTGTCTAAGTAGACTTTACATGGTATATTCCATATTAATTTATCCTATATATGTAACTCAATTTCTCAGCTTGATGCATGTTCTAGTGGATCTTGAACATAAATCTCCTCTCTCCTCTCTCACATTCTATAAGTATTAGCCATTTTGGCCCTTATAGGCTAATTTCACACCATGTATGGTGAATCCCTATTGGGTTTATGTTTTACTTTACCTCTAAAAAATAAATACAATGTAGTTTGAATTAATATATCATATTTTCAAAGTATGTGAAGAGATTTATAGTGAATTGTTAAGTGATATTCAATTATTTTTGCTTTTTCTAAATCCTTCCATGTTTGATGCAAGTTATTCTACTCTATCAAGTAATATAATATTTTATCAAGTGTATGGGTCTATTTCCAAGTGTAAAAGTAGCCCTAGTGTCTAAAAATAATCTTTGGTTAATTTACCTTGGATAGTCCTAATGTATATCACCTTTATATTGAAACACTAATGTTATAACATTTTAAGAAGTTGAAGCTAGTGTTGTAGGTCTTGTTTCTTAGTGAAATAAGTATGATGATCTTTTGAAAATACTTATGGTGTATTACCCCATTAGAGTAACTTCATTTCATGCACACTTATACCAATTTTCCCACCAACAAATAGTTAATGTTAATAATAAGCACTTCAAGGTAACTTCAGGGAGCTAGCCCTTAAACCTATAGGTATACTTCTACTATAGGTAAACCCACATATCTAGAAACATTCCCATATTGCCCAATTTTGGAGGAGGCTTGAAAATACTCCTATATGGTGCAAGATTTAGTGATAACTGATACCTCAAGGTTGAACTTTCCCAGTGTTGTTAAGCTGTATAAAGGATTGATTGAGTAAATATGTGTTTCAATTAAAGAAGGTTGTTCTCAATACATTGAGTGTTTTGTATAATGTATCCTTAATGGTTTATTTTTAAAAAGTTCAATGCTATTAAGGGCCCACTTATTGGGTATTTTCCATGTATGTAAATTATCTCTGAAATTTAAGTCATTAAGCCGCTTAAACCATGTTAATTACCATGGGATCGAACCACTAAGCTAGTTGTCATTGAGATGAAGGAGATTAAGATAAGTGAAATTATCAAGATGTTTTGCAATGGGTCCTATAAACTAGTTTTTAGAAATATTTAATTTCACAAGAAGAGGAATCCATTTCCAAATATCCTTTGGGATTTACTATGAAAGATTGTTACGAGAGACATCTAAGTAAGACATGTTATCATAGTTCCTCAAGACATAGGGGAAACCTCCTTTCAGAGTCATTATATGGATCTTAATGCTCAAAACTTACCCATTTTCATTTTTCCAACACTAAATTCCTATAAAGCTGCAAATGAAGTAAGACTATGTTGTTATTCCCAAACTTCCACGTGAAGAGGGATTGGTTTGGGTCTTTCAATTCTTGTTTAATAATAAGGAATATAATGTTATGTTCACAAAACTCTAAGATATGGGTGGCACAATGACATGAAATTGATGAAACTATAAATACGTAAAAAAACACCAAAATTAACATGCCTATGCTTATGGCTTGGCTTGGTTTGGCTTGGTTTAGGTTGGCTTAGCTTGTTATAAGAGGATATCAATAGGATATAGTGGATTAAAATACAAGGTCAATAGAAAAGGGATTTAATTATTCACTACATCAGACTCCACTCCTCCCATACAATTTCCATGGATTTTTTCACCGGTAGCACATGAATGGTTATTAATAGTGAGATGTGAAGGTTCAAAACTGTACCTTATTATCTCAATAGACCCCTTCATGCCCATGTAGAAAAATAAGAGAGGTGAAGACTGAAGAGTCTTATGCTATGCACATGAGGATGTAAACCATTGGGAGAGCATGCATTAATGCAGATAGGCCTTACATAATAACATGCATTTTAGGTCCTCCTGTGCTCATGCACTTTTCACCTTAATATAGTTTAACAATTTTCCATGTTACATTGTAGTAATCAATTTTCTTGTATTTTTAAAAAGTTAGAAATTTTTGAAAATGTTGTCATAAGGATGTAATTGTGGACTAGGCCTTGATAGTAGTACCAACTGCTATAAGGGTGGTATGGCTACTCTCACTTGTGCCCTCGAGCACACTCAAGGATGAAATTTTCATGCATGTGCATAAATCTTATTATTCACCAATACAACATGGAATATAGACCATTCTCAATCCCATTCCCAATATGAAAGATCCCAATAGGAAACTTCTCAGAGTGAAACTTTCCAAAAAGGAAGTTCTTGATACAAATCTATTGACAAGAAAACCTTCTTAGGATATACCTTTCAAAAATGCACAAGAGTGGATTTATCCATGAAGGTAAATATTTAGAGATACCTTCATGTTACCCTCAAGGAGATAATTTCAAGTCACCCATTAAGGTATTACAAGGCCATTGAAAGAATCTACTAGTAGATACCTTGAGGTTGAACTTGCCCACCATTATTACAGTGTATGAAGGATTCAATGAGTAAATATGTGTTTCAATTAAATAAGGTGATTATAAATAAATTAATTATTATGCATAAGGTCTTTTGTATATTTTATAAAAGGATCAAGTTGTCTTAATTCTAATATTTAATATGAAACCCTTCAAAATTGCAAACCTCTTAAGATCGATAAGAAAGAGTTGAATAAGGTAGATCTTTCATTTCATCATTTTGTATTGAAAAAGAATTACACTCAAAAGAATTACCATACCTTCAAGGAATTATAAGTCCCTTGAAGGAATCTCTTAGGAGATATTTTGAAGGGCATTTTCATACATTGAAGAGAATGTTCAATGTATCTCATAGGAGATACCTTTCAAACATGCACAAGAGTGGATTTCTCCTTCAAGGTATTTCCTATGAGATATATTCAGGTTACCCATTAAGGTATTATAAGGCCCTTGAAGGAATATCCTAGTAGATACCTCAAGGTTGAACTTTCACATCATTATTGAGGTATATAAGGGATTAACTGAGTAAATGAGCATTTTAATCAAATAAGGTAGTTATCAATAGATTGACTATTGTGTATAAGGTCTCCTAAGAGATACCCTCAATTCCCCCCTTGAATTTATGATAACTCCATTTGAGGTATCTATTATGAGATTCCTTCAAGGGTATTGTAATAGCTTCATGTGTAACTTAAAGGAATTACAAGGCCCTTGTAGAATTACAAGGTCCTTGAAGGAATCTCCTAGGAGATACTTTGAAGTGCATTGTCATATATTTAAGGGAGTGTTGAAGGTATCTCATAAGAGATACCTCCAACATGTATGAGTGAAATTTTAATGTACATGGAAGGAACTACTAGATGATATTTTGAAGGCCCTTGAAATACCTTCAACGTATCTGTGAAGAGATACATTTCAAATATGTATAAGAGTGAATTTATCCTTCAACGTATCTACTAGGAAATACCTTTCAAACATGCATAAGAGAGGATTTATCCTTCAAGGAATCTCCTAGGAGATACCTTAAAGTTACCCATGAAGGTATTACTTTCAAAATTTTTACTTTCTATAGGAATCCAATGCCAACTTAGCCTTAATTAACGCATGGCCGTATTGCATACATTGGTCAATCAGCTGCATAACATTATGATCTTTGTCATGCATATTTTAGCCTTTGAAAATTATTATGACTTAACAACCAAATGAAATTCTACCACTTATCACCCTGTCATGGCTTTCTAAGGATCTTATTGTTTTTTCAAGTCTCATCACCCCATGATCCTATTACATCATGCCACTTGGAACCCATTTACAACATTTCAAGTCTAAGAAAGAGTTACAAAGTCTCCAACCTAGTGACCCAATAGAAATGTGTCACTTGTCACACAATAACTAGATTTTATCCCATAATGGAGTTATAACCCAAACATATCATGCCATGTGATGCACAGTCATAGCCTTGTGAGGCCCTTATTACTTTCTAAAGTCCCATAATAAAATTATCTAATCCTATCATGCCACTTGGTACTTAGTATTACCCTTTGCACACCTACTGCTAAGGTGTAATATTCATTATCTTAATATTGTGATTACATGATAAAATGACACCTCAAAACATGTCAATTAAATCTTTGATAGTTGGATAATATGTGGAAACCACCTGGTAATTGAGAACAATAGGCTAAGGACACATGGACCCATATCTCACAAAAATAATGTGATCAAATAAAAATATGAAGCCCAATGAAGAGTGATATAATAAAAAGATAACACTTGGTAGAATATCACATAATCCACCTAAATATCCTAATATTTGAAATACATGATAAAAATATATAGAAAAGTGGAAGTTTAGATCATGTGTCAAGTATGACACTAATTATAGGTGAGAATTAAATACTGACAGGATTTGTTTCAATGGTTATAAATCGAAGTCACTTCATGAAACAATTCAATCGTATGATAGTAGGCGATGTGCATCCCAATGAAGAGTGATCTGACTAAAATATGACACTTGGCAGAGTATCATGCAATCCACCTAGATAGCCCAATATTCAAAAATGTGCCAAGTGTTGATCACGTGTTAATTATGACACATAACTATCCACAAAGTGCCAATTATAATGTTTATCCAAAAAGCATCAATATTATAGCAAATTTAATGTTGATGGGGATCATTTTAGTAGTTATAAAGATAAGTCACCTCAAGGGAAAAGTCAAGCCTATGATGAGAAGATGCATCAACAAACTAAGATCGGTGATTGGCTAATCTACAAAAAATGATTTTTAAAACAATTATAACAAAAATAATGAGCTAATCAAGCCTTAATTCAAATCAAGTTCCATGATAAATTAATCCAACTACATCATGAAAACACTAATACTGCACAACAAGGTGACACATGTTACTTAATCACCTAATATTGAATAAGTGGATGCTACTCAGAATCCACCTGTTAGCTAAGACCAATAGGTTGATGACATATGAAATCATTAACTCATAGTAATACATGATCAAAGGAAGCTACTCAATCCATTGAAACATGATCCAATCAAAGGGGGTTACTTGGTAGAATATCATGTAGCATACCTATGTAACCTAGTACTCAAAATATAAGGCTAAGGTACACAAGATAATGCCAAGTGTCAAATACATGTTGAGTATGAAACCTAAAAATCACATATATGTCTATGAACCACCTATTGTCAATGAAAATTGAATGCTAATAGGACTCATTTTGGGGGTTATAAATCCAAGTCACCTAAATAAAAAGTTAAGACTATGTTGCGAACATGCATGGACAAATTGAGAATGATGATTGGATAGTTCTCAAAAGTGGATTTTTTAAGCCATTAGAATAAAATTAAAGATCCACACTAGATTTAAGTCAAAATAATTAAAATATACTTTCCATTTATGGCTTAGATCTTGTAGTTCAAATCAATAAAATCTAGAGTTTAAAGCTTCCAACCTCAAGGCTTTGCATTCACTTTCAATTGCTACTTGTTGAATAATTCCAAATCACTCTATGAATTCACTTTCATAGATGACTCCACCACTCCCCCTCTTTAATAAATCATTTCTTGTAATTTATATTCTCAAATAAATATGATCATGGCCAACTAAGGAAATCATTTTTATATGATGACCTACTTGGTTGATGGCACCTGTGCACTCTAAAGTTTCCAAAATTTACCAATTGGGATCTAAAATTTAAATGTATCATACCCCATTTGTCCACAAAGGTTATAATTTATAGGTATATGTAGGAGATATAGGCTATTTCCAAATAGTTCTACCTGATTATATATAAAAGATCCACAAAAGGACTATGCCCAAGTTATTAGAAGAGATTAGGGAAACACTTAGCACATGGGGAGCCTACAAGTACTACCCTGAATGCAATGTAATAAGAGTTAAAGGGATCATAATATCCCCATTTATGTTTCCCACCATAGTGCTAGACAAGTTGGTCAAGTAGTAGATTGACTTATAACTACTCGTAGGAGTCAATGGAATGTGTAAAAACAAGATTAATTTAGCAATCCTTCCCAAATTAAATGACATCATCCGATTTCAAGTTGAGAATCGGCACTCAATCATGATTGTTATCGAAAATAGGTCCCATTTTAGTTTATAAAAGGACACAAATATGGAATGGGACCCTATGTACTTGGAATTCAATCAATGCATCAAAGACAGGGCAACTCTTAACATTACATACCATCATGAGCCTAAGGAGGGAGATTATTTCTACTTAAATGCAACTAATGATGTAGAAGTCAAGAAGAGGTTAAGGGATATGAGTTTCACATGGGTGAAATGAAGAATAGATGGTGAAATTTTTTTGTTGGTTGTGAACAATAATAAACCTAGGTTGGAGCATCATCTCCAGTCCATACTTCTAGTATTGGAGAAGAAGGATAAATGGACCCATAACTTAGTCGAATAATACTCCAA
>JARHVA010003311.1:355000-470000 GCA_037957365.1 Torreya grandis | reverse complement strand
CTACCCCAAATCCCTACTACATTTATGATATTTTTATTATATCACTATGATCACATAGAAGTTTGTATTATTTTCACTATAATCTTAATGAACCAAAGGAGATCTATTGGTGTTTGTTATTGCAAAGAAAACCTTCTTTTATGCTCTACCCTGCATTCCCTTTCAAACTATTTTAACATGAATAATTTTATATTAATGACCACTGTAAATATATATATTTTATTTTAAATTTTGGCATATATTGAAAAAATACAAAAGTAATTTTACATCATAATAATACAAAAAAATATTAGATAGATTGTGTCACTACTGAGTTCTTACTATCCCTACATAAGGGCCTACTTGTAAGCTAAAGGTGGGGGCCACATAATCAATCCAATAAGACTAAATTAAGCCCTATGGTATTCTATTACATACACTATAAACTTTGAACTTCATCATTATCCATGCTAGTAGGATCCTAGACTAGCACCTCAGGATCAAGATAACCACTTGTCAAGATTTCTTTCAATGAATGTTATGTTTTAATTCCCCTCAATATATTGTAAAACATTCCCCTATTTGAATAGGGAATATTCTTTAGTTTTTAGGACATGAGGGACTTTGTCCAATGACATATGTCATGTATCTGGTTCTCTTACAACCAATGCAACTATCTTAGGCATGAAAAAGGCCTATATATAAGAGTTCTCCCCCTAAATTATACTAAGAATATAAATTTATGAAATTAATATAAATAGAGAGATGAATTCTTGAAATTTTTTCAATGTTTCATTACTTCCATATTTTCTTGTTTCTCAATGTTTGCTAATGATAGATAGTTTTATTTTATGATGTTTATGTCTAATAGTAGTGTCTTCAATGCATCTTGTTAGTTTGTGATTCTTGCTATGCTAATAAAGTTTTTCTACATATGTTATATTTTATTCTACCCTTTAAATAAATGTGTTTAAAAATAATTTATTGTAGATAGCTATTTTTAGGCATACTTTTCAAATATATGCATTATATTTACCCTAGAATCTTCATTGCATTTATTATATTTTAAGTCTAGCACTATAATCTCATGAATGTTTCTTTATTTAAACTATTATCAAGAAGAAATAAAGTAAATATGTTAGTCCTTTATTTTTGCAATGAAAAACTTCTTTTCTTCTCTACCCTACTTTCCTTTTTGATTTTTTTTAACATGAATCACTTTAGATTAATGCTCACTAGAAATACTCACTCATTTGTTTATATTTTGGGCAGTAAATTGGCAAAATACATAGTTATTTACATCATAATAATGAATAAATTTTAGATAGATCATGTTACTACTGAGTTCCTGCTAACCTTACAATAGGGTTTGCTTGAAGACTAAAGGTGGTGCCCACACAATCATTCCAAAAAAACCAAATTAATTTACATTCAAAGGATTCATTATCTCCTCTTGACATTCCAAGGATTATCTATCTCCCATGTGTATAGGGAAGGAATTAAAGGGACTGATAATATGGTGAACATAGGGGTCAAGGCTGATTCGCATAAACATTAGATGAATGATGTGGATTTCTCTAAAGGGGTCACTCTTATTATACAAAATTAAAAACCCTTCTCACACATTAGATATAACTAATTTATATTTATAAAAATCCATGTCATGAGGGACAAATCCTAATGCTAGGTGTTTTTTAAGGATTTATTAATTTCAAATTATCCTCCTCACATATAAATAATTCACTATTTCTCACGTGTACAGGGAAGGATATAGTGGGTCTGATCACATGGTGAATATAGGGGTTAGAGGTGATTAGCATAAACATTAGATGATACAAAATATTACATTATATAGAGGCCTGAGGAGATCTTGGCATTGTGTCCCATGGAGTGACCCATGCTGCACATTAATGCCTTGGATGCATTCTTGATTCTGTAAGAGAGGGCCATGCTAGAGCAGGGTGGCTGCCTTAACTGTGGCATGTTGATTCATCTCCAATGTCTTCTCTTGAACTTGAATCACTCATTCCATCATCTAATACCCGTGCATCTATCCATGTTGCCTTTATGCCAAAGAGGGCAAATAGGTTGTGCTTTCAATGCTTACAGGCCCCAAATACCTACATGGTGGATTGTTCCACCTACTGGAAATAACTCTTGCTGAGTTTCCTCCCTTTTGTCCCTTCTTCTTCTTAGCCCTAGCCTTAGGGTCTTTAAATGCATTTGGGTCCATATTTCAAGCCTTCAAAGATCAAAACAAACTTTATCATAGCAAATTTGATGTCCACGGGTCTATCATTCTTCTTAGCAATTCCTTTGTGTCTCGTTCCTCTCTCCCCTGTAGCAATTTGAGTCTTTGGGCTCTCTTTTCAGCTAGTCACTTGGTTCTTGATTTAGTTTTCAAACTCTATCTGAATTTCCATGGATATTCCCTCACTTTGAATTTGATGTCCACAAGACTCTCAATGGTCACTAGCTGCTTGAATCATGTTGAACTTTGAATGAGAAATAGGGCCCATGACATGCCTTGCTTGAGTAACTTCAAAAAGGGGAATGCAGATGCAGACACTTTTCATGTTTCACTACTTCATAATGGGACATGTGGCATCTCCCACCATTTTGAGACTTTTCTTTTCCAGAGGGAGCTTGCCCTTTGGGGTCTCCTGAGTGGCCTTCAAGATTTTATTTCTTCAGATAGGCTTGATCCTTTATTTCCTTCAGCTCTGTGTCTCTGTATTGAGAGTGCCCCATATTTGACAAGTGGCACATTATATTTCATTGAATAAGTGACACGTGACATCTTTCACTGGAATAGGCGAGGGCACTTGGCAGCATCTACCACTTTTTAGAAACTTTTGAGAGTCCCACAGGAGGTGACACATGGCAGCTTCCATTAAACTCTAGAAACATAGAAACATTCAGGGCTCTTTTCAAAAATCATGTAGATGACAACATGTGGCGGTCTCGGTTTACTTTAGGGACTAGCCCAGGGCCCACCACAGCCTTTATGAAACAAAGGAAGAAGCTACAGATGATGACACCTATCAGCTTTTGTCTATCTATACCACGGACATGTGGTGACTTTTGTAGCTTCCAAGAAATGAATTACAAACTTTCCACTATTGCCACTTGGTGCCTTCCGTGGGACCTTGAGAGAAGCTTATCAAAAGAAGGCTTGAAACTTATGGGAAGCCTAAGATGCAGACACTGACACTTGTCGCACTTCACTGAGTTACAATTGGATATGTGGCTAATTCTGCTTCTTTGAAATTTTATTTGAAACTATCCCAGAAGATGACACTTGGCAGCTTCCATTCTCAAGATTTTGTAACACAATGGAAACATTTGGGGCTTATTTATTTTCTCTCGGATGATGACACTTGTCGTGTTCTGCCTGTTCTAGTCATTCATGTTGGAAATATTTTCATTGATGTCAAAGGTTTAGTACTATTGGTGATAAAGGCCCCATTGCATTTAATGTTGTTTATCTTGGCTAATATGAGTTAATATTTATTTAATATTAACGAATATATTTTTGGTTGTATATGAGACAAAATAAGGGCCCATGGAGAAGTTGAAGAGTCACAGGATAAAGACAAAAGAAGGATGGGACACATTTTCCCATGAAGAGTCATCTTGGGGAATACCAAGAGTCACCAAGTGAAGACAAAAGAGTAAAGGGTGAATTTCTCATGAAGGGACACTTTAAGGAATACGAAAAGTCACCAAAGATAAGGACAAAAGTGGGAAAGACATTTTTGGTCATGAAGGGTCACCACATGACTTTTAAAATGCTTGGATATGAAGGGTCATCCAAGATTGGCTCCATTTTCCATGAGAATTGAAAGGTCACAAAGGGGGAAGGCCAAAGGTCATTTGGAAAGCTATAAATAAAGGCTTGAGTAGCCATTCGTAATTTGGAAGTGAGAGGTTGATTTGATATTGTAATATCTAGCTAAAAAGAGCAATTGTGAGAGATGATTTGTATTTGTTATATCTAGCGTAGAAGAGCAAAAGTGAGAGAGAGGAAGAAGATGTATTGATCTATCATTTGTTGAGATAACAACATAGAGAGATAGGTGTGTGGTATACACAAAGGGGTTGGTGCTCCTGTGGGTTGGTGCTCACGAATTGTTGTTGACTTGGTGCTTGGCAAAGGGGTTGGTGTTCCTATGGGTTGGTGCTCATGAATTGTTGCTAGGTTGGTGCTCAGCAAATGGGTTGGTGCTCTTGTGGGTTAGTGCTCACAAATAGGTGCTAGGTTGGTGCTCGGCAAAGGGGTTTGAAGCTCTTGTGGGTTGGTGCTCATGAATTGTAGCTGAGATTTGTACTTGGCAAAGGGGTATGGTGCTCCTGTGGGGTTGTTCTCATGAATATATTTGAAATTGATTCTCTGTGGTTTTTCCCACATTGGGTTTCCATGTTATATCTGGTGTCTCTCTTTGTCTTGTGTGATGTTTATTGTTTGAGTTTTATTCCATATCATGAATGACTGATTAAGTGGAATTTGGTTAAAGGAAAGATTTACAAGATATATAATATACTAATTCACCCCCCTCTCAGTATATTCCATGCTTAATAATTTGCCTCGGGCTTGCCACAATCTTTACTTGACAGTGAAACCAAAGGAAGGTGTAGCAAATATTGACACTTGGCAGAGTCCGCTCATCCCTTTTCTCTTGCACATGCATTTGAACCACTTGACTAAATCAAACCATGGAAATGCATAAGTGTTATAAAGTCACCCTTTATAAGGAGCTCACATGTAAAATCCATCAAAACTATTAGTTTCAAGCATGATGAGTCTATAAAAATGTCTCTGCAGAGTTCGTATAAATTGAGAAGCTTGAAAAATGAGGAATTTGAATGCTCAAAACAAATTTCAAAAAGGGGAGAGATAATTTTGGTCTAAGCAGGGCCAAAATAGTTCATGTGTTGTCTAGAAATGAGTGACATTTTTTGGGGATAATAGTTGGCTCTAGTTAGGGAACTTCCTTCAGTTGGAAACTTGAAACACAGCTGAGGGGAGTAGAAACTAGAATCTCCAGTGCCTTGATGTATGCCATTGGGCTATGGAGTCACACTACTCAAAAAGAAAGGCTCCAAAAAATGAAAATGAAAAACACAAAATAGAAATGAAAGAATATACAAATATACATATGTACAGGGGAACTCATCTGATACTTCATGAGTTGAAGTGCTTTAGATGTTGCCCATTGTGAGGCAGAGAAAAGAGAGTGCCATCTTGATATTTCAATAGGAAACTATTTTCCCCATTAAGCTGATGAATAGTAAAAGGGCCCCTCCATAGGGAATCAAACTTTCCATGCATCCCCTTTGGTTCTCTTCTCTTGTCCCACAGCAGGACTTGATCTCCAATCTGGAAATCATAGTTCTTTTCTTTCTAGTCAAAGAGCTTCTTCACCTGACCTTGATGGGCAGAAATTTGGTCCACCACTACAGTTCTCTACTCATTCAGCTTGGTAAGGCACATGATCCTCTTATCAAGGGAGCCTTCATATGTTTGGTCTTCAATTGCCTTAGCTAATTTCAATGGTGGCAATTCTAAAGTGATTGGTATCTCAGCATTGACACCATAAAGAAGTTGGAAAGGAGACACACCAGTTGCTCTCTTTGGTGTAATTTTGTCTACCCATAGAGCATCAACCAAAGCTTTATGCCATGTCCTTTGTTTGTCATCCACTAGCTTCTTGATGATAGTCACTAGGTTTTTATTGCTTGACTCAGCCTACCCATTCCCTTGTGGAAAGTAATCAAAAGAATGGGAGATTATAATCCCATAGTAGAAATAAAATTAAGTAATCTCTTGGGAAGTAAAACAAGTTGCATTGTCAGTGACAATCTTGGTTGGAACCCCAAACTTAGAAATGATGTTCTCTTTGAGGAAATTGCATACTACTTCTAAAGTAGCATGTTTGGTTACAATAACTTCCACCCATTTGGTGAGGTAATCTGTTGTTGTAAGGACATAATCATGTCTAACACTTGAAGATGGGTTAACAACTCCAATAAAATCAATTCCCCATTACTAGAATGGCTCCTCTATGACCACTAGCTTGAGAGGCAGGGTGGCTATCTTGGGTCTTCCAATAAACTATTGGCATAGTTTGCATTCACTAACCCACTTGTATGCATTCTGAAAGAGAGTTGGCCAGTAGTACCTAGCTCACAGGATCTTATGAGCAATCACAGGTGCAGAAAAATGTCTTCCACAGGCCAAATTGTGGAAGGAACTCAGAAGTTGGCTTTGTTGTTCCTTTTCCATACAACAAAGGAACACACCATCTAGGCTCCTCTTATACAGGCCATTGTCCTAGAGGACAAATTGGTAGCCTTTAGTTTGATGGTTCTCCTTTCTTTATAAGATAGGTGAGTAAGACACTCACCATAAGTGAGGAAATGACCAATACCTAAATACCACTCATTCATGGTGGAGACAAAGAGGACTATTAGTGCATATTCTTCCTCTAAGTCTTCATGCTCTGTTCCTCCTGGCTTGTTATCATCAATTAGTTGGCATAGCCCCTTTCCATGCACTAGCTTTGTTGGCTTGATGACCAAATAAAACTCCTAGATGTTTGCAACCCAATTACCTCTTTTCATTCCAAACTCCTACTGAGTCAGTATGGACTTAACTGTGGTGTCAGGAACCAAGGCAATAGTGTGTTAATTCAAGATGTAGAAGTGAAAATGCTTCACTGCCTTCACCACTACATAAGCATGCTTCTCCATGTTCAATTACTTCAGCTCATGAGCTTTGAGGGGAAAACTCATGAAGGAAATGGGAAATTCCATACCTTTTTTATTCTGTTGAACTAGAATTATTGAAAGTGTGCGTTCTAAAGCATAACTGTAGATGGTGAACTCTTTGTTATAGTCTAGACAAACTAGAATTGGAGCATGGGCAATGGTAGTCTTGATATCTTCAAATGCTAACTTTCCTTTTTTAGTCCATCTGAATGTGGCCTTTCCTTTCATCATGTTCACAATGTGCCTAGTCTTCTCAACAAACTCGGGGATGAACCTCCATAAGAAATTCACCTTTCCAAAGAAAGAGTGAACAACATTCTTACTTGTTGGTAAGGTAAGCTCTTAGATAGACTTTACTCTATCTGAATCAACATTTATGCCCCCTTCAAACACAATATGTCTGAGAAGTTTCCCCTCTATTACTCCAAAGACTGACTTATTTGGGTTTAAGGAAATGCCATTATGGTAGCAATGTTCCAACACTTGTTGAAAATAGCACATATGATCTAGGCGATGCTTAGAGAAGATGGTCAAATCATTAAGATAAACTAAAATGAACTTACCCATCTCATCCTTGAAGGCAAGGTTCATTTCTCTTTGGAAGGTGGTGCCAGCATTGATCAAGCCAAAAGGCATCCTTCTATATGCAAATGTGCCCCAAGGTGTGGTGAAAGTAGTCTTATGCTAGTCTGCCTTATTAACTTCACCCTGATTATACCCTGAGAAGCCATCTAGAATTTATAACATCTCTAAACCCATCACTGTCTAAAGCACTTGATCCATGATTGGAAAATGATAGTTATCCTTCAAGGATGCTTGATTTAAATTTCTAAAATCCACACAAAGATGAATTTCACCATTCTTCTTCCTTATAGGCACTATGTTTGCAATCCACGTGGAATGATGGATTGGGAAAATGATCCTCACATTTAGAATTTTTTGTATCTCAGACATAATAATACTTGATATCTTTGGATTATACTGCCTAGACTTTTGCCTGTAAGGTGTTGAATTGGCCTTGAGAGGAATGTCATGTCAAATTTCATCAGGCCTGACTGACTTCAGGTCATTAATGGAGTATAATAGGATGTCTATGTACTAGTTGAGCAAAGTAGCGAACTTGAACCTCTCCTCAGGAGTACAACATTTGCCAATGTTAACCATCTTGGGATCTCCCTTGGTTCCCAGATTTACTTGATCAAACTCCTAAAAGGGGCTTGAATCCATTTGCTGTTATTTGATGAATCTATCATGCTTATCAAATAGCTTCTCAAGGGAAACCAAGCCTTTGGGAATCCTATTCCCTTTAAGTTTTCAAAACTCCTCACCTGCATCTGTATTTGATTCAGGAGCTGGTTCACACTTTTGAGGTTCACTACCTTCAAAATGCAGCCATTCAAAGCTATCTTTTTGCTCTAGGAAGGCAATGATTTGGTTGTCATTGTTGAACACTTGCCAATGATTGGCATTATCAGGTACACTTGGTCTAAATACCATCTCAATAGTGTACTTGACTACTTTAAAGTTTGGGTGGGGGATTAAGAGAGTGGCTACAATAGCCAGTGCATCAGCCTGATCATTGAATTCTCTAGGAATGGTAGAGATGCTGAAAGCATCAAAGTTTTCAATTTGGTCCCAAGATTGATTATGGTAGTGGTGCAATATCTCATTCTTAGTTTGGTATAGGTTTCTCACTTGGAAAACCACTAGTTCAACATCTCCTTTGGCATGAAGGAGTTTGATGTCGTTGGCTCGAGCAGCCCTCCATCCAAACAACAAAGACTCAAATTTAGCTATGTTAATAGTGTTGTTGAAATGTAACTTGTAGGATGAAGGAAAAATATCTCCCTGGGGAGATATCAACACAACTCTAGCTCCTGAACTAGTGGAGGAGCAGCTGCCATCAAATTTAAGAATACATACCTTATTTGATAGTGACTTTTCTTTGGATTCTTATTCATTCAGAGGAGGAGGTTATTCCACACTTGCAATGCACTCTGCATATTCTTTTGTTGTTTTAGCTAGATGTATTTCCATTTTATCACCTGTAGGAGCTTCATCAGATGCCTCATTAAATTCATTTGTGGATAGAAAGTAGTTACCCATGCCTAAAGACTCAAACAAAATTTGAGCTTCAGGGGCTGAGGTCTGGGTCACCACATATTTTGCTTCCTTCTTAGGGAGCAACCTCTTCATAACACCTTTGAATGGAATCCTCGCCTCAAATAAGTCCATGCTCAATTCATCACCAACATCCCTACAAAAATTATGCCCAAGAAGGATGCCATATGAAGCTAGGACGTCAGCCACCGAGATAGTCATCTTGATTCTTTTATCTAGAAAGGCTGCAAATGCAAATTGGACATCCTTAATTTTCCCCAATAGTGGTACTTGCTTATTTTCCATGGAGAAGCATCTACCAAAGGTTTTTGTTAGTGTAAAGCCAAGGGATTCAACCACTTTAGTAGGCATGACATTATCTGAATCTCCAAAATTGATGATGTAGTTATTCAGTTGATGACCATTTATCAACAATGAGACATAGAAAGGTTTAGTCTTACCAGGGGCAGTAGGACGGGTAATGACAAGATTGTTCCTAGTGGGTGAAATCTTGGGAGAATCATGTGTCACTTTGGGAATTGCTTATCCTACAAGGATGGCCTAGTTTTTAACACATTGAACCAATTTATCTAATTGCTCAGGATGGGACTGTAGGAACTCAAATTTAGACATTTGAATTTTGGTTTTCTTTATGTGGTCAATTATGTCAAATGTCTGGAATGAGCCAAGAGTAGAGGATGGAAATTCATCCTTTCAATTTTTGGAAGGGGAAGGATTGGACTGTGAATTTGAAGTAGAAGGCGTAGGGGTATTTAAGGTACTTACCTTTCTTGCAATTACTGGGTCCTTTGGCTGGGAGGGTAGAGTGGTCCCACATTTAGCAATTGAAACTACTAGTCGAGGTTACCCCTCTATCTTCTCTTTATCAACTTGTTGAGCTAATTGATTCTTAGACCAGGTGAATACAACAAATGATCCCTCACCTACATTTCCTTCACTTCTGGGTTCGTCCTGATAATTTAGAAAATTGATATTAGATTCGCCAGCTAATTCTTCTTCCTTAGTGAAGAGATTAGCATCATCTTCAAGACTCAACTCAGGCTGGAATGAGAAATCTGATTTAGCTTCAAGATATCCAACTATTGAGTTAGTTGGAGGTGCTTCAATGGCAAGGTTATACCTCTGAGGGCGAGGAAGATGATTGGTTTGCACTTGGTTCCTGATAGCATGGCATTGGTAGGACTGATTAGGGAATGTCCTTCTTGGCATGTCTCTGTATGTAGGAGCATATGACATTCCCTGTGCCATTTGTTTTCTTAGGGCTAGCAATTCATTTGCTAGTTTCTCCACAATAGGATCAGTGGTGGCTGATGGGGAGTATTTAGAAGAAGAAGAAGAATATTTACCTCTATTTGGATCTCTCCTTATCTTTCTCGCCAAAATAAGGTGATATTCTACTTTGGTAGCCAAATCTTGAGCAACCTCGAGGTCTATGTGGCTAGCACATCTTAGCAAAAAGCTCACTTCAGGTAGCTGTGAGTTGATGAAGAAGCATTTGAAATTTTTAGGGATTAGTTGAGCAATAGCAGGAACTTAGTTCCTCATCTTATCAAACTTTTCTATAAAATCCCTCATAGGTTCATGAGTTTCCTTCTTCATTTGTGTGAGCTAGGCCAGCAATGCATATGCATCCTCTGCAGGCTTGAATCTAGCCTTGAATTTGGCTTTATGTGTGTCCCAATCAGTTATTGATCTAGCTTGCAAGTGGTAGAACCAATCTGTAGCAGCACCTTGCACTGTCTCCACAAATAGCCTAACTGCCACATCTTCAAATTCCACTCCTATTATGCCATAAGCTATGTTGAAGGCTGTAATGTGTTCATCAGGATGAAACATCCCATCACCAAAGAATTTGGGGAAATTCTTTCTTGAGCTATGTGGATGTTTGTGCAGAGGAGTCAACTTTAGTGGACTAAAAGAGTTACCCCAGGGGCCTCGAACTACCATGATTGGATTATTGAAAATAAGGATAACAAATTTGGGTGGAATTTGGATAGGCAAAGCTCTGCTAGTAGTAGAAGAAGTAGCTCTACCTTGTGTTGGTGTCCTAGTATAGGTTGGAGGAACATTCTTGGATCGTGGAGCTTGAAGTTAGGGAGAAAGTAAGTCAAAATTCCCTTGCTACACCAACTCAAAGATAGGGTCAACAACACCTTGAATTATCTAGCTTCTGGTATAGCGTGGAGTTGTCAGATTGTGAAACAAAAATGGAAAAGGATTGGTCTTACTTTAACTTAAAGCTAGAGGCTTCAAACTGCTTGTCTTTCCCTTGCAGAGTCACCAAAAATTGTTGGGTGAATATTTTGTCAACCAGCTAAATGGTGAGAAAAATAGGTCTCTTCAACCATAGCATAGGAAGATTGGCTAGATAGGTGTGTAGGTTTACTACATCAAAAGGGGACAAATCTCTCCTGTCATCAATGGGAGGTTCCTTATAGATATACAAGGGATATATACTATATATAAGCTAAAAATAACACTCAGGGGTAGGATAAACCATCCATCTCTCTTCTTTCAGAGATGATGCTCACAAATCAAAGGAGAAATCTTGGATGATGACACTAAAGGCACTTTTCTTCTTTCATAAGTGGTCTTTACAGGCAATAGTAAGAGTTCTTTCAGGTAGGGTAACTGACTGATAACAAAAAATAGAGTAACTAGAAATCTAAGATGTGGCACAAAGTCTCCACCTTGATTTCTCAAGAGTGAGATACAAAGAACAATGGGGGCACAAAGTCATACCAAGGTCCTTTACATAGAAATAGAAAATAAACATACACACTAAAAATAACTATGATAGCACAAAGTCTGAAAGTAGATGGTTTCAGGACACTTCCCTAATTACTTCCACTTGTTCTGCTTGTTAAATCAAATAAATAAGAATGCTTCTAAGAAATAGAAATAAGAACAACTTCCTAAAGTAGCACAAGGTATAACAGCACACAGTCTGCAAGTGACTTTCTTTCTCATTCAATCAAAGAAATATGAACAACAATATGAGCTCAAAGTCTCAGTAATGCCTTTCATTTTGAGTAGAGTTTCACTTTTGGTAAGAAAAGGAAAGATCCCTTTAGATTATACAAAAGATTACATTATATAGAGGCCTGAGGAGAGCTTGGAACTTTGTCCCATGGAGAGACCCATGCTACACATTAATGCCTTGGATGCATTCTTGATTCTGTCAGAGAGGGCCATGCTAGAGTAGGGTGGCTACCTTAATTGTGGCCTATTGATTCGTCTCTAGTGTCTTCTCCCGAGCTTGAATCACTCATTCCATCATCTACTACCTGTGCATATGTCCATGTTGCCTTTACACCAAAGGGGATATACAGGCTACACTTTCAATTCTTTCAAGCCTCAAATACCTACCTGGTGGACTTTTCCACCTACTGGAAATAATTCTTGCTAAGTTTCCTCCCTTTTGTCCCTTCTTCTTTTGGACCCTAGCCTTAGGGTCTTTAAATGCATTTGGGTCCATGTCTCAAGCCTGCAAAGATCAATAGACACTTTATCATATCAAATTTGACATGCACGGGTCTATCATTCTTATTAGCAATTCCTTTGTGTCTCATTTCTCTCTCCCCTGCAGCAATTTGCGTCTTTGGGCTCTCTTTTTAGCCAGCCAGATGGTTCCTACTTTAGTTTATAGAAAATTCAAAAAGGGGAATGCAGATACAGACACTTGTCACATTTCGTTGCTTCATAATGGGACACATGGCGTCTCCTGTCGCTTTGAGACTTTTCTTTTCCAGAGGGAACTTTCCCTTTGGGGTCTCCCGATGGCCTTCAAGATTTTATTTCTTCAGATAGGCTTGACCCTTTATTTCCTTCAAATTTGTGTCTCTGTATTGAGAGTGCCCCATCTTTGATGCGTGGCACATTCTGCCACATCTAATAAGTGACACACAACATCTTCCATCGAAACAAGTAAGGGCACTTGGTAACATCTGCCACTTTTTAGAAACCTTTAAGATTCCCATAGAAGGTGACACGTGGTGGCTTCCGTTGAACTCTAGAAACATAGAAACATTTGGAACTCTTTTTATTAATCATGTAGATGACAACACATGGAGGTATTTCTTTACTTTAAGGACTAGCCCGGGGCCCATCAAAGCCCTTATGAAACAAAGGAAGAAGCTACAGATGATGACACTTGTCAGCTTCCATCTATCCATACCAGGGACATGTGGTGACTTTTGTAGCTTCTTAGAAACAAATTACAAACTCTCTGCTATTGCCACTTGGCACCTTTTACGAGAGCCTAAGAGAAGCTTATCGAAAGAACGCTTGAAACTTATGGGAAGCCTAAGATGCAGACACTGACACTTGTCGCGCTTCACTGAGTTACAATGGGACACGCGGCTAGTTCCACTGCTTTGAAATTTTTTTGAAACTGTCCTGGAAGATGACACTTGGTAGCTTCCATTCTTAGGATTTTATAACACAATGGAAACATTTGGGGCTTATTTATTTTCTCTCATACGATGACACTTGTCATGTTTTGCCTATTCTAGCCATTCACCTGGGGCCCACCACAATCTTTACTTCACAGTGAAAGCAAAGGAAGGTGCAGTGAATATTGACACTTGGTAGAGTCTGGTCATCCTTTTTCTCTTGCATGTGCCTTTGAACCACTTGATTGAAACAAACCTTGGAAATGCATAAGTGTTGTAAACTCACTCTTTATAAGGAACTTGCCTGTAGAATCCATCAGACCCTTTGAAACTATTAATTTCGAGCATGCTGAGTCCATAGAAACGTCTCTATAGAGTCCCTAAAAAATGAGAAGCTTGAAAAATGAGTAATTTGAATGCTCAGAACAAATTTTGAAAATGGGAGAGACAATTTTGGTCTGATCAGGGCCAAAATAGTTCATGTGTTGTCTAGAAATGAGTGACATTTTTCAGGGACAACATATAGTACTTTTATATATGAACTTTCATTTATAGATTGTATCTAAATGTATATTTGTATAATTTAGGGAATTTCATTTCAATAAAATAGTAATAGACTCATTCGGGAAAAATTTCAAGGGATTTTTTCTGATTAACTGGTACACCCCAAGATGATCGATTCCATTTTTATCTATGAACTCATTTGGAAAGCATTCATAAGGCATTCTAATGACTGATTGGTCCATTCTATGATGACCAATATCATTTATATCTATGAAAAGAAAACATTCTATTTATATAGTATGTCTATAAATAGATTTCCATATATTATTAAATAGACTTTTCTTTTATATATGTCTTTATATATAGATTTTTATTTGAGACAAAACCTTTTAAATCAAGGTAAAGGAACCAAGGTGGGCCTTTTTCATAATCCTCATTACATATGATTAAAGCATTGGAGGAAAAAAATTATCTCATTAAGAAGAACACCTAAAGGCATCCAAATTATGTTATTGATTCATAATATATCTTGCATAACCCTCTTGCATTAAAGCTATCATTTCATCCCTTACCACTGTACTTTGTGGCACTGAAAATTCCTACTTATGAGAAACAACTAGGTGACCCTGAGCATGATTGAGAAATGAAACTACTTGCATTAAACAAAATATTGTTTGGGTCCACTAAATTGACATCATTTAATAAATAAAAATTTAAGATCAATCCATTTTATAAAGTTAATCCAAATTAACTAAAATATGATACCAATCAAATGGTGAACATGGCAGTGCCATAATGAGCTATATTAAAAAATGCATCATGTAAAAAAATTATTATATTCACAAAGCCTCCTATGCTTTTTATTATGAATATGGATGAGTGTCAATTTATATCTCTCACTACACCTATAGAGGTTGATATGAGTAAACCTCTTCCACAAGATATTATGATGAGAATGCATATTTCATTTCCACTAGGGCCATAGTCATTCTACTAATAAATGCTTTTCCTTGAGATATAAGCTTTATGACTTATATGATTCCCAAAAAGTTACATTTAATGGGTCTTCTACCATGGGTTTTATATCACATCCAAGGGATCATCATAATCATAAAATGTTCAATAATTGACTACAAGACATACAATGAACATTATAAAAGTTTAAATATGGAAATATAAGTAAAATTATCATCATATAACTTTAGAACCAATGGTAATGATTTAGAAATAATAGGTTCTCACATAATAAGTGGAATTTAATCAACATTTATTGAAGATGTAACATAAGCAAATTATCTAATAGGGATTTAAATCCTTAATTTTTAGTCTCCTTGGAATACCTTTGAGATAATTTAATTCGCCAATTCAAATCCCTATGAGGGAGAGTTGCCTTTATTAAATTTACGAACAAATATTTTGAGATGAATTCAACCCCAAAATGGTAATTAAAACTATACATCATAACTCAAAGACCTCTTGGGAAAGGATTTTATGTGCTTATCTAAATTATGGTTATGTGAGGTCATAAGAAGTTTACACCATACCAATATATAAACATTAACTTTTCATTCATGATAACAAGGTGTGATATATCAGTGCAAAGTCAGGGTTAAACATTTTGGCCATCAAATAAGTACTTCAACTTCAAATCCCAATCATGGAGTTGAAAATATGTGGCCAAATCACATCCATGTAAAATCAATTAAATTTAAGTAGGAAAGTAGTCCAATCAACTTTACTCCTTGTGAAAAAAATATTTCAGTACAAGAACCAAAAAAACTTTATTTATCAAGATTATAGAAATTATAGATGAAACATAATATTTAATTATATTTCTTAGGAATCTTTTCAAGGGAATTTTGATAATAAACCGGTACATCCCAAGATGATCGATTCCATTTTTAGTTACCTCAAAACACTTACTATATATAGTATTTCTATATATAGACTTTTCATTTATAGATTGTATCTAAATGTGGATTTGTATAATTTATGGAATTTCATTCCAATAAAATATAAATAGAATCATTGTGACAAAATTAATCTTGATGGGTATCCTAAAATGGGTTTTGGATCACATCCAATAGATCATCAGTATTACAAAATGTTAAATAATCTTCTACAAGACCATACAGTGAAAATTATATAAGTTCAAATATAGAAATATAAGTAAAATTGTAATCATGGAACTTTGGAACTAATGGTAATGATTTGGAAATAATAGCCTCTTACATAATAAGTTGATTTTCATCCACATTTTTTTAAGATGTAACATTATTAATTATATCTTTGGGAAAAACAAGTGGTGATGGTGTAATAGTAGGCATACATATTGAAATAGATAGTGTCTTTCAAACATATACATCCACTTTAATTTTTTTTTCATATTTTTAAACTCGAAATTCCTCTTGGTTGCTTTTTATTTTTTTTATCATGATTTTAACAAAAGTAATTTCTCCAGTGAAATCACCAATACAAAACTTGATCACCCACAACTGAGATCATTATCTAGCGAATACAGACGCCCCCTGATAAAAACCAAAGGAGTTAAAGTTCAGATGTAGAGATTGTGATAAGAGGCTATATCTTCACACAAAGAATGCAATCCATTGTAGACTAAAACATTACATGGTGATTCAGATCCTGATAGGTACAATTACTTTAGATGAACATATTTTGACATTGTCATGTGTTTGGTGTAACTTGTTGGTTTAAATATTGATTTACACTCTTTCAATTCACATCACCCCTCTTACTAATACACACACAAAACATTAGTTATTATATAAATATTGACATATAATATATAAAATAATATTTTTATATATTAAACTAATTAATTATATATTAATATTATATACAACTTATATATTTTAATATTAATAATTATTATATAATATAATATATATGTTAATATAATTTATAAATCAATATTATATATTTAAGTATAATATATTCTAATACATCTATCTATTGTTAATAATACATAAACAATATTATATACAAATATGATTATTATATTATTATAAAATTATTATATTATATTAAAAATATAATAATTATATTATCTCAAAGTATATTACTATAATAATATATTATTTCAATATATTTAGTATTATAGATTATTTTATATTAATAAATTTACTATATTGATATACTATCCTAAATCTTGCAGTAATATATATATATATATATATATATATATATAATACTATAGGAAATCAATTTATATATTATTTCAAAAATATATAATATTATCTCCATAGAGCACATCCCAAAGGACGTTTGAGGTTGCCCTAGTCTCGGCCATATTGGGAATCACAATAGACTTCATTGTTACCCAGGCCAACCCTAAGCTTTCCTTTGAAAACATGATTTTTAACAAAATTAAATGAATTTTTATTCCTTTAACATATCATATAATTACATGTAGCATAAAAGTAGGTTGAATTTATACTTCATTTAAAATTCATGTGTTGGAGGGGGTTGTTGGTTCCTAGTTGTATACCTATTTTGCTCAGCGTTGCACACTTGAGAAAAATGAAAAATATAGATGATAAACCCACTGATGTGCCATTATAACTAGGGAAGGGTTTAACACATGGATGGATCAGATGTAGACAATGACTAGGAGGCACTTATAGAGGGTATGGTATGATCCCTTCTAATTCTAGCTCTACTTGAACCAAGATGAGAGGACTTAAGGGGTAGCTTTCTCACATGGAGTGATTTTGTAATTCAATCTCCATAGGGATTTTTGGAAAAAGGAAAAAAAATATTACCAGGGTATAACCAAACATATTCAATCCACCTGGGAAGGGTTATCACATGTAATGAACAAATGATCTACATCACATATAATCTACTAAAGACAGATGGGTATATGACTGCAACCTTCATTTTAAAGAATTTTTCAACAACAAAGGGCTGAATTCAAGACTATAATGTTGATTTTTAAATTAAAAAATGAAGAAACATTCTAATAATTCAAGATTTATATATTTTCTAGCAAATAAAAATTATAATACTCAATAGGGTGTATTATTTATAGGGTAGGACAAAGTAGGACATGTTAGATAGTTATCAAAAAAGAGTGGTGTACTGGTGGTTTTCAAAAATTAGGGTTTTCAACATCCATGACATTATTCCTTTTCAAATATGTATAAAAACACAAACACAAGATAATGCGAACTACTATGAGTGATTTGCTTTTATTGGTGGCAATGAAATGCAAATACCGAAATGATTTTGAAACCCTAAAACATACACTACAATCATAATCTCATACACTTTTTCCTATTAAATTAATAAACCTACGTTGCCTTAAAGAATTATTCAACAAAATATTTTCAAATTAAACTAAAGAAAGGTTATATAATCCAAATCTATGCTCAAAATGATAACTAGTAGTAAACATTGAACCAAATATCCAATTAGGAATATTTTGAAAACATATTATTACACTTCATCAAAAGGAAAGAGTAGAAACAACACATATTCACATTAACTTTGAAAATAAACCTTTCATACATCATTTTTATAGAATGATGCCATGGGGACAAACATGGCGAGTTTAGTATTTTGACAACGGAAACATAAACATGCTATCAAAGCTTATTAATGGTTGTACAACTGCTATCACCTTAGCAAGGGATAAAATACATACACACAACAATAGATCCCAAAAATTTTAAGAGCCTAAGACTTATAAAGAAACACAACCAACAACAACCATAGAAAATAGGACAAGCCATATTTTTATACATTTTTTTACCAATTTACAAATCTGGGAATGTGTGTTGCAATTTGCAATATTGTAAAATTACAATCAACACTAAAATTTCTACCAAGATGCTCCCATCTAGAAAATACTCCTTGCCATGCCTATAATATTCATGTATTTACAAGGAAAATGATTATTTTAACTTCCTCTACAATAAATGATGAATATTTGGATCAAATCCTTTGATTTCTTGGAATAAAATGCATTTCACATGACCTAAAAAGAGAATATTCATTTTGGATGCCAAACAAACCCTTTGTCCTCTTGTGTAACTTCTTGGAGATGCCTTTTGGCTACTCATTTTTAAACCTAGATTTTTTTTGGACATCTACCATTTCTTCTTTCATGCCATAGAATAACCATGATTTTGTAATGATGACATTTGAACATTCCATACCCATGGCCATTTGAAAAATATTCTTTGCAGTGGCCCACCTTGACCTTGAAAACCTACAATATTTCTACCATGAAGGTGTTTCAACAAACAAAATAATGGAAAATGTAAAACCTAGGTTATTTTTACCTTCTCTTTTTGGCTCCAACTTGATATTCCACACTTTGCCTTTTTGACATTTGGTTTTTTCATATTTTTGGATTTTAGGGTTTCCTCCACATTTTTAATGGATAAATGCATTAATTTTCACTTTCTAGCCTTTTAGGGAAATTGCAGTCCCATTTTGCACATTTGAAATCTTCCTTTGTTTTGGGGAAATCAGGATCCCATTTATAATTTTGCAATTTTCTTTGTATTAGGGAAATCTAAAACTCAATAGCAGTTTTGAAATTTTCAAATTAAAAAATTATAATTCATAATTGTAGTTATCCTAAAATGTTCCCTTAGGGAAATGGGAATTCTAACTATAATTTTCAATTTGTCATTTGAAGTTTCAATTCCCCTCAAAAGTTCCCCTAGGGAAATGGGAACTCCAACTACAATTTGTAATTTGTAAAATTGCAATTGGCCTTAAAACTTTCCATTTTCACTAGGACCCTCAAGGAAATGGGAACTCCAATAGTAATTTACAATTTTTAAAATTGAAAAATTATAATTGGCCTTGAAAATTCACATTTGCACTATGAGTTCATGTTGGCCAACATTAAATGATGAGTTTGGGAGATCCAAGTGCAATTTTTAATGTTCACAATTGCAAAATTGCAAAATTACATTCCCCCTTAGAATCTCCTTGATGTTCCTCTTGAGTTGACTTTTTCCACTTGCTTTAACTGGCAAGATTGGAAGAGTTGACCACAATTTGTAAATTATATTTTGAAAATTTATTTTCACACATGAATCTGCTAGGGACTTTTAGATCCTCATCTATGACTTTTAAAATTTCCATCTTCTAACTTTCACCATGACTTCATCCCTACTACATGGTTCACTGATGCACTCTGTAGAAGATTTTTTAAAAAACCCTAACTTTTCTTTGTATGATGCCTTAACATAATAATCTCTCTTTCTATGTTGGATTGAATCCAAAGAATATCTTGTTCAATTTACCATTTGTACAAGATTCAACAACTCCACTTTTATTCTTAGGTTAAAACTCCTTACTTAGCCATTCACAAATTATACAATGGTGTCCATTCTTTTCATTATTTACTTACACACATTTATTGTGGATTTTACACTAAGAATAAATCTAATAGTTATTCTATATTTTGGTGAAATGAATCCATTGGATCCTTTTAGTGTATGCATAACTGATCTTTAGACATATTGTGAAGACAAATTTATTTATCTAGAGAGACTCATCTTCCTTAGCTACAAGTAAGACAAGGTTCTCAACATTCAAGAAGCCATCCAAAAACAAGAAACAATCAAACTAAAACTACCACTAAACCTATAGTCAAAATTACAAAATACAATCCCTCAAAATTATTGATCTCTTATACTTTGATTATACACCTTTGAAGGGATTAAGTCTTGACCTATCAGAGAATCTATTATAAGACCAAATCATTCACCAAAGTTAGTAACAATAGATGAAATAACTGCACTCTTATCATCATCACTTATTTTGACATAAAGAAGTTGTTAGCTTATATTAACACTCAACTATTCATCACCTTTATCAATTTGCCTCTTCATCATCTCATTAGGTAAAATTGTTTGTCCATGTTGAACCAATTTTTTTAGTGCATTATGTATTATTTTATAATCATTGGAATAGAACCATTCTCCCTCTAGTAACTCTCTTAAATAAGCCATGTCATGGTCTCTTAAACAATCAACATTAAACTCCTTATCACAATGGTCACAAAGCATAACCATCCAATTGCCAAATCTAGATTTAGTAAAATATTCAATACTACATAGTATACAACCACCAATCATTTTCTCTGGTGCCTTGAAAAAACATGTTCAATGATTGGAAGGCTTTTCTATAGATGAATTTGTTGTTGTTCAAGACTGATGTCAATAATAAGTTCAATACTAAATGTCTCCATAATAAATGCCAAGTAGTCTTTTCTCTCATTGATTGTCCTACTCATTCATTTGTCTCTCTTCATGGGATCATAATATTCAACAACAATTTTAAACTTAGAAATTATTTCAAATTGCATTACAGATTCCCTTTTCTACCATCCACTATTATGCCTTTGTGTTGTAGAATCTAGAGATGGGAACACAAATTATAATTTTCAGTTTTAACAATTGCATTTCACCACATGCTTTCCCCACTATAATTTTCATGGGATTTCTACCTCTCAAATGCAATTTACAAAATTTCACTTAGATAATCAAACCTCTAGCAAGACTCTATAGTGTCATTTGAAATTTTGCCCTCAGTTAACTTGTAGTCAAAGAGGAAAGCTCCACCAAGTCCTCATGCATCTATTTTTATAAAATTTTACTTTATTTATATCTCGCACACGGGTAGGTCTTCATTAGCATGGCTGAGTGTCTCCTGATTTCCATATAAGCACATACCTTTCTACTATTTTCAATGCTCATCTGCATTTCTAAACATGAGATTTGTCAAATATTGTGCTAGATCTCTTTGGTGCCACATATTCCTAAGGTCCCCCCATGTGGGATGCTTGATTAAAGTCATGACTCAATAATTTGATGTTTGACATTCCCTGGTGTCACATGGACACCTCCATGTCGACAACCTTTTAAAACATTGCTTTTTCATTCATATTTTGTTGTTTTATTTTCTCCATGTGGTAGGCTTGTTAAGGTATAAAATCATATATCTACATGGCCTCTAATTTCCAATATGGAACATTTTATAAGATGGCATGGGGTTCCTCTACATCGACACTACCCATCTCATGTTTTATTTAATTTACTTTTTAACTAGCACCTTTGCCACATCCTCATCCACGTGGGCTTTGGAAGTGAGCCATCAATTTGTAAATTATTGTTTTTGAAGTTTGATTTTTACACATGCACTCCTCATGGACTTTCCTATCCCCTTTTATAATTTTCATAATTTATTTTGACCATTCAAATCCCTGATGTAACTCTTAGACACATTTTCAACTCATTAAACTTGCACTTTGACTTCAAAAGTCTACCGTATTTTGTTTTGTGGCCCACACCTTATCTTTTCACAAGCCATATTTCATTTCAAACCTCCACATTGACTCATCCTCATATGGTGTGAATTTTTTATTCCATTATCATGGATTTTAAAATTTCACATGACCCCTTCTCTCTTTCCATGTGTAAAATGGAGACCCAAACAAAAACTACATGTAGTTAACATAAAACCCCTCATTATTCACATGGATTAGGTGGGTTAAAGAGATGAATTTGAAATATACAAGTTTAAAAAATTGATTCTTCCTTATCTATTTCTACTTGACATCCTTAAATCCTCATGGAACTTATAAGGTTATTAAAACATGAAAATAATGACCATTAATCGAAACTGGGACTTTACAGGGTTTGTACAACATGAAATAAGAACAAATTTTTTAATGATTATAAAAATAGAGATTTGGATGACTTGAGTTGAAAATAAGACTTCTTGAGCTTAGGTGAACACTTGAAGATAAGAAACAAGGTAAATAATTTAAGCATTCATATTTAACGAGGTCAAAAATTTCTCAGTGCAATTTTTGGCACTAACACTAGCTCTCATTCGAGGATGTACACCCCTTATGGGTGTGCAAAGAACCACATAACATATGACCAGATGCCAATCCATTGGGCCATAGAGTTCACATTTGAGTAATTTAATGAACACCCATGGAAGCTCAACAAAATGAGTTAAATCAACAAAAATAGGTCTGGAGGATCAGAAAATGAACAGATAAAAAAATGATGGAAGGAACTGTATAAATATGGGCCCAAAATAAAGAAACAACAACACTATACACTATACAATACTATACACAAGTTAAGGAATCAGTCAAAGAAGTCTTTTAGATGTCTACCATTAACTAGTAGCTCTAGTATTTCACTATCCATGTCTCTCATGAAGAAAGTGTGTTCCCCAATCCTATAGTTGATGGAATATTAACCCATCCACAAGTCATAAAATTTACCATACTTTCCCTTCTCCTCATGTCTACTCTCCCAAAGTATAAGAAAATCATTGACCTAAAAATTTATTGAAGTGACCTTCCTGTCAAATATCCTTTTGAGTCTTTCCTTAAACTTGAGGTGTCTTTCAATTTCATCAAGCTCAATAATTTGGCTCAACCTAATTTCATAGCGGTTGATTTTCTCATATTCCTTTGGATATTTCATGAATTGATAGGTTGGCCACTACAAATTCATAGGTAAATCTACTTGAGGTCCATAAATAATCTCAAAAGGGATTTTTCTTGTAGCTCTATTAGGCATAATCCTATCAGCCCATAAAGCAAAATTCATATGTTCACCCCACTTCTTCTTTTTTTCTTCTAAAGTTTGATTAATAATCTTGAGCAAGTTTTTTTTATTATATTATGTTTTCCCATTCCCTTGAGGGTTATAATTAGAAGCATAAGCTAATTTGATCCTTTACTCTTTACACAATGCCACTAAAGGCTTAGCTTTAAAATTCATGGAATTATTGGCAATTACCTTAACATGTACGCCAAATCTATAAATAATCTAATTTATCAAAAAGTCCATAATTACCTGGTGTGTAGCCTTCTTTGAAGGGACCACTTCAATCCATTTCATGAAGTAGTCAATTGTAACTAGTATCCATCTATGTCCAACACTTAATGAATCAAAAATTTCCATAATGAAATCCATTCCACATTATCTAAATGGACCTTCAATCATAAGAGGTTACAAGGGAAGAGAATGAAAAGCTTTTAGCCTTCCCACAAAGCATTCACATTTATTTCAATTTCTGACTTTCTAAGAAACATATTTGAATAGTTATGGCCACCAATAACCAGCTCTCAAAATTTTATGAGCTATAAATTTAGGTGCAAAATGGCCACCACATACTCCACTATGGAAGTATTCAATTAGGTCAGTAGTTTGTTCTTCTAATAGGCATATTAGGAGAACCCCATCTAAATTCATCCATGCCAATCCATTTGTAGTCAAGAGGTACTTTTTGGAAACATGTTTAAAAGTTTTCCTTTTATTCTTATCCAAGTTAGGGGGATAATTCAGATTTTGTAAGTAATAAACAATGTTTTTATACCATGGATATATTCTAATTTGACTCAATGAATCATCAACATTGAAAACAATAGTGTTCACCTCAATGGTTTTTGAATTGGTCTCATCGATGAGCTTGGCTAGACCCACCCTTTTCACTAACTTGGTGTTATGAATATCCATGTAATACTCTTACAACTTGTTGACCCACCTGCATCTTTTGTTGTATGCTTCAATCTAAGTTAAAATGTCCTTCACCATGGTATGCAACAATCTCTAAACTCAGAAAATAAGGCCAAAATGTCTTAACAACCTTTAGGAATGAAAAGTCTTATTTTTCCATAATTGTGTAATTTAGTTCAAAACCTTACATATCTTTGCTAAAAAAATCTATAGGCTTCTTGTCACTATCTTCATTATTTTTTAACAAGATATCAAAAACAATATTATGTGATGCAAAAGAGAATATTTGAATTGCTTTTGTGTAATTAGGGTTGTCTAATAAAGGTGTAGACTTTAAAGCTCCTTTGATGTCATTAAATGCTTGTACAAATTTCTCCTCCCACTTGATGGTTTGGTCTTTCTTTAGTATGGAAGTGATAGGCAAATTAATATCTAAAAAATTAGACACAAACCTCCTCATGAAATTAATTTATCTAAAGAAGCACTAAATTCTTTTCGTGGACTATGGGATAGGCATTTTGTCAATTTCTTCTACTCATTCATGTCAATTATGACACCATCCTTAGACACTATATGTCACAACAACTTAGCCTTTTGTACTCTGAAGTGGAACTTTTTAGGATTAAGTGAAATGCCGAATTCCCTACATCTAATGAATACCTTTTTATAGATTCTCTAAATATTCCTCTCTACTCTTGGAGTACATGATAATATCATCCTAATACATAGCTATAAAATGCTTAATTACCCCTATAAAAGAAACATCCATATCTCACTAAAATGTTGCACTAATATTCATTAATGTGAAAGGCATCCTCATATATACATGCATGCCCCAAGGCATTGTAAATGTGGTTTTGGGTTTCTCAAATTCCTTTAACACAACCTAGTTATACACTAAGAAACCATATAAAGTGGATAACATCTCTAATTTAGTAACACTTTATAACAAGGTATCCATATTATATAAGGGATAATTATCCTTCAAAGAAGGATTTTTCAAATTTTAGAAATATAAACACAAGTGTATGTCACCATTTTAATTTCTCATAAGGACCAAGTTCACCAACCATGATGAATATCTGATGGACTGATTAATCCCACCATCCCTTAGCTTCTTTAATGCATCCTACATCTTGGTGGTCAAGATATAGTTAATAGGTCTCTACTTCTTCCTGAAAGGCTTGTTATCAAGTTTTAATGGGATTACAAGCAAAAAAAAGTCTTCCCTATATAATTTCAATTCAAAATAAGACCATGACAAACAATATTGGTACTTCTTTAGTAGCTACCTGCTACCTGTAAACTTGCTTCTTAGCTGCACTTAGGTGTGTAACTAGCCAAACCTTCCTTGGATTCTTATGAGAACCTAAATTTCACTCGATCTCATCTTTTGAAATAAATGAGTCTTGAGTTTCGATTCTATCATCTCCATCAAAAGATACTTCTAAATTTACAAATATTCTAGGGAGAGTGTTTGTTTTAAGTTGAATAACATCCTTCCCAAACAAGGTTTCTTTTTTGTCACAAACATGAAACATGAATTCCAAGTCTATGAGTTATCCATTAAATTCTACTTCATAATTAAGAAACCTTCTAATCTGATCATCATCATCAAACATCTACCGATGATGAACCTTTTTTGATATTGAAGGCTTAACATGCACCTCCAATCGATACTGATAGTGAGGGTTCATATTTGCAATTTCAAATTGAGTACCTAACCCTACAAGTTTGTGAGATTATTTTTTCAAACTTCTATCATGATAACAAATTTGGAATGCATCAAAGAATTCAATAAAACCCCAAACAACATTCTGATATTATTTTAACCTTTTGTTTTTGGTGGAGTAACCATTATAGACCTACTTAACCACTAGATCAAGATCACTCTTTACAATCAAATTTTTAATTCAAGATTTGAGGGTAATCTATAGACCAAGCAAGAGTGATTCATACTCAGTAGTATTATTCATACACTCAAAAGATAACTAAAAATAAAAATTGAAACATTTGCCATTGGGGGCATAAAAGATAACCCAGCTCCGTTTCCAAGATTGGAACAAGCCCTATCAAATGATATTTTACAAACTTCACACTTGACTATTAGGTTCAACATCAAGAACAACATATTGTTCATCAACATCAATATTCCCAATAAAGTTTTCCAATTCCACATCTATGTACAATACTTCATTTAAATCATGCTTTAGATATTCAAGTGTATGTAACATCTTAAAATCTCTATAAATTTTGACCATCTTACCCTTGAATGGAATGGTGTTGTAAGAAAGGTCCATTTTTACACATCCACCCATGTTGGTAGCCCATTTTCATGACAATAACATCCCCCACTTAAGTGGACTATCCACAACTACCACGTCCATATTCAAATACTTGTCTGGATGTACTACTAACTAAACTACTAACCCTTTGATTTGTCCAAAAAATAGAACCCCTCATGATTCGATGGCATAACACTTTCTAAAGGCTTATGTAATCTTAACTCAAAGCTCATTTAAGACACCTAGGGGCATCACATTACAATAAGATTTGGATTCAAACATGCATTTGTGAGTAATCAAACCATTGATCAAGAGGGTTGTGTAAAATAGATCCACATTTAGCTGACTTTCTACCAATATAGTTCCCAAATAAAATTTTGAAGTGGGTTCAACAAGCTCTTCTAATTTTTCATATTCATCCAGGAGTATTGGGGTTGAATTCATTTCATTTGTAGATGATATTTCACAAAATTTTAAGTATTCAAATGCCATCTTCCTATATGCAGGTATTCACAATAAATCAATGGGTGGCTCAATGATTTTTAGTTGACTCAACACTTGGGCCATATCGCACACACACACACACACACACACTACTGAGGAAGAGGAGTATTAGGTGGAGGGATGCCAACACTTTCATCTAGGATATAATTACTTAAAGTCTGAATTGGAATAGGGTGGGATGAATTTTCATGTTTTACAATAGTCTTCAAGGGTGGATTTTACCTAACGTCATTCATACTCTTAGGAATACTAGATAATATGGGCATTCTATTATTTGGTAAAGCACCTCTCTGTTTAATAACTTGAGAAATAGGTACTAGTTTGGAAGCATTTAGGACTACTGTAGTTTTCTTAAGTTCATTACTTACATCCCCTACCTTGTATTTGTAGGGGTAATGTCCTAATGAGTAACAACTTGTTTCCTTCTTCTCAAGTAATATTTATTTCTCTTTGGAATCTACTATATTAATTAGCATCTACCTATCCTTGATGGAAAGAATTGCCCCATCATATTTCTTAATCATCATGGAATGTAAGAATTCAAAATCATGAATGGGTAATTCATATGCTTGTCTCATATTAACATCACAAGAAAATTTGAGAGTTGGCACACATACCCTTTTAACTACACTCCAAAATTGATCAATAATAGTATCATGTATAAATTCCATGGAGGTAGATAAATTATGTTCGGAGACTTGGCAATCATAGATCAAAATCTCATCATCATCATTAGATGCAGACTTGAGATCATCTATATCTTCATCAACTGGTTCAGTAGTATCACATGAAGGATGTGAAAGGAATAATTTATCACACCAATCAATGTCTAAATCATAATTCACTACATTTACTTTCATATTCAATAAATCAATCACTTCTTTTACCACCCATATGCTTTTATTTCTATCTATCCTTTCATCATGCACATACCTCTTTCCTCTATCATTATCTTGATTATGGAAAGCATGGATTCCTTATGCTTTATTTTAATTTGGATATATCTCCTAACTTGTAGATCCATTAGGGAAACCCTTCTCATATCTAGCTAGCTTTTAGGACATTTCTTTGACAATTGAAGCCAAAGTCTTAACAATCTCCTCAAGGTTAGATTTTTTGGATTAACCAATTTTACATCATCCTACTTATTCATGGGCTTTCCCATAGCCTTTATGTTATTCTCAATTTGGATGGCCATATTGAATGCCAAACATAGGTTCATGGGATCCTTGTTCCTCAATTAATATGCAGCCTTCTTGTTAAAGGCATCAAAATATTTAATCTAGTGAGCTCTATCTTTAGGCTTTATATGTTTATGAAACCACACCATGGTCTTATTAAACTATGTATTAAATTCATGCACACACGTATTCAAGTTATTTTTGATGTTTTAAAACTCATCGAAGAGAAACCTAGGATTAATCTTATCACTATAATGAATCTTGAAAACATTCTTCATTTCTTGCCATGAATTAATGCATCCACAGGGAAGGGAATTTAACCAATCATGAGTGTCTTCCTTCAGCGTATGCATAAATTTTTTTATGTAGACATCCTCATCATCAACCTCTTAATATTTAATGATAATACATAAATATCTCAATTTCCAATCACCACTCACTATATTATTCTCTTGAAATTTTGGAAGGTAATTCCTTACTTCATTTGGGATCTCATTGGGATAGCCCTCTATTTCATCGAAATCGATAGGTCTAAATCCAAGAATCCAGAATGCAAGATGTTCATTCTCATCTTGATCCCTATGCATCATGATTGGTTCAATGGGAGGTTCAAGAATAAATTGTGAAGGGTTATGAGGGGGTGAATGAAGTGGCCTTGGTGAATCAAGATTAAACTTATTGAGAAGGCATTAGATAGTAAATGGGGTTGTAAGTTTTATAATTATTAAGAAAGATATGATAATATTTAATAATAGGAAGTTTAACAAAAATTTCAAGATTACCAGAATATTGATAGGCTAAACACTTCTTTGTAGTTGAAATTTAGGTTTCAATCAACCTCAAAACTTGTCTCCTTCATCTTTAATGAATACTCAATCCTTCCATCTTTGTGAGCAAGAAAACACTCAAAGATAAAACTCAAAAAAGATATTCAAAATACGTCATTGATATTCCTTGAAACCAGATAATAACGTTAGATTCACTAGTAGAATAAAAATTCTAGAATCTAATAATTTACAAACTGGTTGTGATACATGCTGAAAATATACTTTGCTGAATTTATTGATGAGATGGAAAGCAAAGATACTAAAATTTTTAGATTTATATTCAAAATGGGAAATCACCTTCCAACATGTAATTTTAACAACTCTTTGAAATCAATGCAGTAGAACTCAATTTATCAAATCTTTTAAATTTCCAACAACTTTGCCAGTGGAGTGTTTCTATTATTGACAAATCAAAGTGGTGAAGCAAACACATATAACCTTAATTTTCAAACTCAAGAAATAATACAAACAAACTTTGTCTAAAAACACAACTAAGATTAATTGCATAAAAATATTCCAATGCAAAGAACTTGATAGATCCTGAATTATTTTAGCTTTCTGTAAGAGTTCCTAGTAACATTGGTGAAAAGAATTATCCCTGGAAATGGTGCTAGTTGAGTGTTGTAATTTTTATAAACCAAAGATAGTCAAATGAGAAAAGATAGGGAGATAACATTGCAAACATGAATTACTTATAGATCTCTATAAGAGTCCCCGATAACACAAATAGTAAGGATTTGAATTTATCCATAGTGTTGGTTCCTATTTATATGCCTCTTTTGCTCTACCTTGCACACTTGAGGAAAATAGAAAATGTGGATGCTAAACTTGATGATGTGTCATTATATTTGGGGAACGGTTTAGCACACAGATGGACCAAACACATACAATGATTGGGAGGCATTGACATAGGGTATGATCAATTCCTTGATACTTTTGGCTCTACATAAACTAAGGTGAGAGGACATAATGGGTAGCTTGATCACATGGAGTGATTCTATAAGTTAATCTCCATGGGGATTTTTATCATAAGGAAACACAATTATGACTTGGTCACAACCAAACTTATTCACTACACCTGATAAGGGTTATCACACAGAATGAACAAATTCTCTAAGTCACATACAAGATACTAAAGATAGATGGGTATATGACTGCAATCCTCATTCTAAAAAAAATTTCAACAACAAAGGGATGAATGGAAGATTGAAATGTTGGTATTTAAAGCATAAAATGTAGACGTGTTATAAGTATGCAAGATATATGAATATAATAGAAAATAAGACCTATAATACTCAATAGGGTGTATTATTTTTAGGGTAGGATAGGGTAGGATAGGTTGATAGTTTTAAAAACTAGTGATGTTGGTGGTTTCCAAACAATAGGGATTCTTTCAACATTCATGACATTATTCCTTTGCAAAGATGTAGAAAAGAACATATACAAGCTAATGGGAACTATCATGAGTGATTTGCATTTATTGGCCAATGAAATGTAGATATCCAAATGATTACAAAACCCTAGAATATAGACTTAAACCATAATATCATATAATTTTTCCTATTAAATTCATAAACCTGGGGGGGCCTAAAGAGTTATTTAATAACATATTTTTAAATTAAACTATAGAAAGGATTTATAATCCCGATCTATGATAAAAATGATAACTGGTAGTAATTATTGAACCAAATATCCAATAAACGATAGTTTAAAAACATATTATTGCACTTCATCAAAAGGAAAGAGTAAAAACCACAAGTATTGCCACTAACTTTGTAAATAAACCTTACATACATCAGTTTTTGAGAATACTACTACTAACCAAATTTGACCCCAATCAAATTTAGTCAACACACACTATGTTTTAAATTTTAATAAGGTTACCATGTGTCCTATAGGGTGTCATTTTGGTCTATTGTCAAACTTATCCCTAGCCTAGCCTTGGTTCATGTCTAATCCCCTTATACTAGTCAAGTCAATGAAAGTCAACCCTAGTCAAATAGTTTCAAACATGTTCAAAGGCATAAATTATGTTGGATTGGACCTATTATGGTTTTTAATATGATTTAATATCTCTGTAATCCATTTAATTATTCTTACCATGTTGAATATGTCAAAAAATGCCTTGTGGGGCCATCTTTTAGCTAAGAAAGAGGACTTGTATAGATGGGCTAAAGAGATAAAATTCTGATTAGGACATGAATTAACTGTAATAGAGGATAGAGAATGTTATAATAAATGATACAACAACCAATAAGTAGTTATGTTCAATAAATGGTAGTTTCTCCTTGAAAATAGGAGCTTTTGGGCACTTATACGAACTTCTTAAGTTCACCATCAATTGAAAACATGGTGGAGTGATTAGTCACTTCCCCAAGGGTCATTTTAACATTTGGATTGCAAATATAATGCAATAAAGTTCATCTACGACTTGTTTTCCTCCATTTTCACTTGGCAAGTAAAGAAAGCCTAGATTCAATCACTTGGCATGTGTCGTACAAGTGGAATTGCAAAGAGTTATTTTGGGGATGTATATTAATATAAGTACACTTAAATTTCATATAAATAAGTTTCAATTTCGTGTCTCTTCCTTTACGAACAATTAGTTTGACTTTAGGTAGCTTTTTATGCTTGTGCATCTAAGAAGGGATCATTGTTTGCAATTATTTCAAATGTTTTTGATTTGATATGATAGGGGAAGTTGTTTCATGTGTTTCTCAAGGATTATCCATTATTTTTATACTGATATCTTTCCTTTTTAGGTCTCAATATTTCAAGAGGATTCTTCTTGAGCTTGTTTTGGTCCAATTTCACCACCACTGCTCTATACTTAGGAATGTGCACCTACAGGTGCCATTGAAGGTGTTGTGAAGATGTTTCTCAGTGTTGTAAAAGATGTTTGTTTAATTTATGGATATAAAATGCATTATATGTGCTTGTAGAGTCTCATCCTTTCATTTTCTTGCCTACATATCACACTCAATGATGAGGAAGATTGTTTTTGTTTATGAGTCCCTAATAGTTACAAATAGAGGCCTAAGAGGTTTTTTGAGATATAATAGGACATGTTTTTATGAGTCCCTAAGGTGTATACATAGAATGATATTGTAGTCATATAATATGAAAATATCATTGAAAAATGTGAAGTAATAATGAACAATGGAGGGTTGTCTTTTCAACACCCAAAAGTGCCCTCATAATCAATAAATTTTGATAGTGCAACCTACAGGAAGAGTGATGAAAAGGTGAAATTGAAAGTCATGAACTCAATCCTAGACTAAGACATCAAGGTAAAAACATTAAATTTAACTAAGTGATTATTTTAAGACAACATTTCTTAATAGAAAATGGAGCTTGGTGTAATGACTCTCCACACACTCCCCTCTATCCATACATAAGCTTGGGAAGTGGTAGTTGCAACAAGGTTAGTAAATAATGAGTTGGAAGGATGGAATTTAGACCTTATTTGGATCCTTAAAGATGATATAGAGTGTTCTGTGATTTCAATACCTTCATAGGAATTCAAATAATCATCAAAAAACTCAAAATAATCCATGGTAACCTAAAGTAGGCCTATGAATAGGCATGAAACATAGTCAAGGTAGAGATGTCTCCTTGAGGACCTAAGCATGAAATGATAATAGATTGAATGTTTGAAGGTGAAATAAAAGAATAATTAGAATAAAATTAACTAAATAAAATGAAGAGAGATATCCCTAATCCATAATTAAAGGTTCAAATTCCACCTATAGGTAGGTTGAAAGTGTCTCAATCCAAACAAATAGTGAGCTTAATCTTGGGAATAGGTCAAGAATTAGTGTAGAGAAATTGAAATCTAACTTGGAAAATTATTGAAGGATCACCTAAATGATATTATGAACATCAATTTATCTTGTATTTTTTCCTTAAATCCCTAAACACCACCATAATTACCTACAACCAACACCCTAAATAGTGATTCCCCAACAAGCAAGTAGTGGCCTAGTTGATGGTTTCCAAAAGCTAAGGAAGTGTTTGATGAGCCAATGAAGTATAATATGGTATAAATATTATAAGGAATTAATGATCCATACATTTATCAATAAATCTCAAGTACATCGCTAAAACCTACAATCATAGTCATACCCTACCCACCTTCACAAACTACTTAGTTCATAAAGTCTACCTAAGAGATGTGCAAAGTTAGATGGTCAAATGGAGGATTTAGGTGCCCAAATTTTGTAAATATTACCATCAATACCTTTATAATACTATAAAATAGCTAATTTTCCAAAACTATCAAGGTAAACCATCTCTATTTCAACTCAGAGTAGGGGTAGTTTTTTCATGCCCAAGGAGACAGTTTAAAGAATAACTGGGTCAAATAATGGACCTGAGGTCAAGAGAGATCAAATGGAGGTTTTAATATTTGGTACACATCCAATGGATCATGATAAATCAACCTATAATGTTTTAAATCAAGCAAGATTCTCTAACTAAGAAGGGTTACATAGAGATGTTGAAAACTATAGACTCCATCAATCTAGCTTCAGACTCCTATAGCTAAACTATGAACTCCATTAGTATAACTATGGACTCCATCAATAGAGATTAATTATTTTAATAGGCCTCATAAAATGAAAATATTCTAGTGACAAGTCTCAAGGAATGCCTATTGGAGATTGATCTTGATGATAGGTGATGATTGAGCTTGTGTAAGAGAATGTCATAATCAAGAAAACTCCGAATTCAGGTGAGGGATTATTTGTAACTCCATCTCCTCATCACACATGGGACACTTGTCATAAATTTCGTTGGAATGATCAAAAGGAAGCCTATGATGAAGGTAATTTGTAAGAGAGAATGATTGAGAAGATTTTCTATGCCACACATGGAGAAGAGGCTAATTTGGGATTAAATTATGTGTAAACCAGTTTCATGACTCATTTTCCACCGCATCCACATGTATTATAACTGATTCTCACCTTTGGACACTTGTATTTGTGTCTCTTCGAATTATTTTTCCTCTCTCCCTTTCCAATTTCTATAAATATGAGCCATTTTGGATATTGAAAGGGATTCCAACTCTTGGTATTTTAGCTAATGAGAAGCAAGTTGGTTATACTCTAAGCCCATTTACACTATGTGTTAAAGTGATCCATTTTGAATGTCAAGTGTAGATTGAGTTAATCTTGTCTTCATGCAATCCTTGAATTCTAGAAATGACTTCTCTCCTAATAGGTTTCATGAAGTGTATGATACTACAATAGACTCTTGAAGTGTGTATGCGTTTGGTAGTTTTTGACCTTCCCTCCACTTGCCTTCATTTGTTGAGTTGTTATTTGCTTTCATGACAAAAACTAATTATAGGGATCTCCATTAATGGTGTTAAGGCTAATTTGTTTGTCTTAGATCATTATACAAATTCCATGTGTATAAATGGAAGTAACTCTTGGTGTATCACCTCCCATTTTAGGTTTGATTTATGTATCTTCTTCTCCCTTTTCACCCATAATAGGTAGTTTTAGTAGCATAAGCACATCAAGTCATATCTAGGGATATATCCCTTAAAATATAGAGGTTTACTTCCAATATAGGTGCCACACACACTTGGAAGTATTCCCATACTGGCCAAACCTAGTAGAGGCTTGAACAACCTCTTCTAGGGTGCTAGATTTGGAGACAACTGTTTGGGCATGCCGGTGGGATTGCCAGTCCTAATTGGATCCATGTCAGGTGACTATTGGTATTAAAAATCTCAAGGTTGTAGAAGTGTTTCTAATCCAGCATTTGGTGACTCTAAAAGGTGAGAATATATAGTTTTAGATCAAGTTTTCCACATTATATTTTATGGTTAGGATGAAGAAGAAGAGTTGGTTAGGAAACATGATTTCCTATCCTTGAACACCCAAAATCCAATAAATATTATTGCATGTGATCCTATCCCTCCCAATGCCACCAAAAGTCTCCCTAACTTCAATGTAGAAGGTCCTATTACCCCATCTGAACACATTAAGGACATCTAACAATTTTTTAATTTCCACAATATCTCTCAAGCTATTAAGATACTTGCCATATCTCTAAAGGGTAAAGCACTTGATTGGTATAGGAAATTGGGAGGTCCCTACATTACTAAATGGGATGGATTTGGATAGTTATTGGTAAATAGGTTTGAAAATAAGAGTGATCACATTTCACTAATCCATCAGTTGAATGTAATAAGGATATGTCCTAATGAATCCATTGGAGATTGCAATGAAAGATTTCAAAGAACATGGCATAGGTTTCCACCTATCATGAGACCCCCTCCATGCTTTGTGTTCCTTACTTATCTCAATTCCATTGACACTGATGTGGTATTAATGTTGCAATCAATATGAGGATTTACTCTAACTAATTCATATGAGATAGTTATTGAAGCTGAGAATAGATTGATACTAGCTAAGAAATTGTCCCCAAGAGTTGATATGCCTTTGTTATCTCATAGTTCATTTGAAACCCCATGTGTAGATAAAGTTCCAAATACCAATGTCAAGTCTATAATGACTCCAAAGAAGGTATATAATGCTATAGACAAAGATGAAATGATTAGGTCATTACAAGATCATCTCAAACAAGCTCAATTGTAAATAAGTACTCCACCCAATCCCCAATATAATCACCAAGGTTATCATGTTTTCAATAGGTAGCCTAATAGCTATAATCCTAATTCATTTCCATCCACAAATGTTATTCTTCTAGTCCATACCAAATTAGTTCAAAGGGAGGAACATTGGGATCATTGGGGAAAATCTCAAGGTAAGTTTGTGAATGATGGTGGAGGAGGTTGTCAAGCCTTAGTGGCATAAGAAAGAGCTACTCCTTGCCTTATATCAGAAGAATAAAATATCATGCAAAGGGATAGTCATATATAGAGTAAAAAAAAAGGTATCATTCTTGTGAACTTCCAAAAGGAAGAAAACTATGTGAACAAGGTTGACAAAGCATATAAGAAATTTCCATTCAGTACCTCTTCTCTATTTCCTTCACAAACTAAAGATCAACTGATTGTTCCTAAGACTCTCTAAGAGTTGGAAGATGATGTTGCCATAGATGAGTCCCTTGAACATATTGAAAATGATGCCTCAAGAAATAATGATGAAGATATTGACATTGGTACACCTCTTCACCCTAATGGACCAGTTTTTAAACTTGAGGAAGGAGCTAATGATATGGAGGATGATGATGATCAAATTACAACACAAGATCAAGAAGAGGCACTCATTACCCAACATGATATTCCACAAGAGATTGGTAAGAAAGTTTATGAACTTCAAGTCCTTTATACTGACCATGAAGAGTTGAAATTTTGGGATGATATTGAAAAAACATTTGTTAGCTTGAATGATGCATCTTCACTTCATGAAGAGCTTGAGGAAAGTTTTGAAAAAGATGTTGCAACTAAACCTATTGAATATCATGAAACACCTCCACAGGAAGAGAAAGGTAAGTCTGAATTATCTCAAGAAGATCAAATTCATAAGGTAGCTAAAGAGTATAAGGTGCCAATAGAGGTAGTAAGTTTTGAAGAACCTCTCCCATGCATTTAGCTACTAGAACCACCAAAGATTAATGGAGACCTTACCTTTCAAAATTAATATAGCCTTGATGATGAAAATCCACCTACAATTTAGGTTGAGGTTGAAGATCAAAATGATTCTATAATCAATAGAAAACCATTTGAACCTAGGACTATGGTTTCCACTCAAACCAATCAAGAGGAGTATGTTTCAATTGAACACATGTTCTTGGTTGTGGAATTAGACAAAACCAATACAAGCACCATGGAAGGTGAACAAGGACTTGGAAAAATAAGTGCAAATCCTAAGTGGTAGCTTGCACATATTTCTAGTCCATTTCAAGGAGATGATATGAAAAGATTTATTTTTGATCTAGGAGGACATTTTTGTCTATCTAGTTTGTACACTTTAGAGTGTGTTTCTTTCATTGTATTTTGTGTTTCCTAAGTACTTTAGTGCATAAGTGTGTTTGCTTTCCTTTATTTGGTGTGTGTCTTAGATTTTTTGTGTTTGGGTTAACCAACTTGTTTAACTTCAACAAAAGGTCTGTTCAAGTTAATTTGAGTGTCCATATGTGTGACTCCATGCCCAATGGAAGGATTAGGCAACTGGTCTTAGGCATAGCAGGCATGCCACCCTAGGAATCACCAAGAATGTTGACCAAATTTGACCCCAATAAAATTTAGTCAACCCTTACTATTTTTAAATTTTTAATAAGGTTACCATGTGTCCTATAGGGTGTCATTTTTGTCTATTGTCAAACTTATCCCTAGCCTAGCCTTGGTTCAAGTCTAATGTCCTTAAACTAGTCAAGTCAATGAAAGTCAACCCTAGTCAAATATGGTTAAATATGGTCAAAGGCATAAATTATGTTTTATTTTTCCTGATATGGTTTTGAATATGATTTAATATCTCTCTAAGACATTTAATTATTCTTACCATGTTCAATATGTCAATAATGCCTTGTGGGGCCATCTTTTAACTAACAAAGAGGACTTGCATAGATGGGATAAAGAGATAAATTTGTCATCAAGCCATGAATTGAATATAAAATAGGTCAAATAAAACTATAATCAGTTATATGACAACCAAGAAGCAATAAATTTTAGTAAATGGTAATTTCTTCTTGAAAATAGGAGTTTTGGGGCACTTGTACAAACTTCTCAAGTTCACCATTAGTTGAAAACATGGTGTAGTGACTATTCACCTTGCCAAAAGTCATTTCCATGTTTGGATTGCAAAGATAATGTAATAAAGTTCATATGTAACTTTTTTCCCTCCATTTTCACATGGCAAACAAAGAAAGGCAATATTCAATCACTTGGCATGGACCGTACATGTGGAATTGGAAAGAGTTATTATAGGTGTGGATATTAATTTGAGTAAACTTCACTTTCATAGTAATAATTTGAAATTTGGTACCTCCTCCTTTATGACCAATCACTTTGACTTTAGGTAGTTTTTTTTGCTTATGCATCTAAGAAGGGGTCACTGTTTATAATTGTTTCAAAAGATTTTGATTTGATCTAATAGGTTAAGTTGTTCCATGTGTTTATCAAGGATTCTCAATTACTTTTCCATTTATCTTTATTTTGAGGTATTAATAGTTTAAGAGGCTTCTTCCTAAGCTTATTTTGCTCAAATTTCACTACCACTACTCTATACTTAGGAATGTGCACCTACAGGTGCCATTGAAGGTGTTGTGAAGATGTTTTTATGTGTCATAAATGAATTTTGTTCAATTTATGGCTATAAAATATGTCAGAGGTGAATTTAGAGTCTCATCCTTGCATATGTTTGCTCTTTCATGTTCTTGCCTGCATACCATAGTCAAACCTTCATCTACATGCCTTGTTGATGTCATGGTGGCACATATGGAGGTGTGATGAAACCCTATTTGGAACCCTTGATTAGCAATGATAATAATTATATGATTGATTAAGGTAAGTAGTGGTTAAGAATATATGAAAATAACTCAATGAGGAGGAAGATGTTTTTGGTTTCTTAGTCCCTAATAGTTACAAACAGAGGCCTAGGAGGTTTGCTGAGATATAATAGGACATGTTTTTATGAGTCCCTAAAGTTTATACCTAGAATTTTCCTGTAGTCCTATCATAGGAAAATTTACATATAAAATTTTAAGGAATAATGAATAATGGAGGGTGGTATTTTTAACACCCAAAAGTGCCCTCAAAATCAATGAATTTTGATAGTGAAACCTACATGAAGAGTGATGATAAGGTGAAATTGCAAGTCATGAATTGAGTCCTACACTGACACATCAAGGTGAAACATTAAAATTGATCTAAATGATGTTTTTAAGATAATATTTCTTAATATAAGATGGATATTGGTGTGATGAATCCCGAAACACTCCCCTCTGTCTGTACATAGGCCTGGGAAGTGGTATCTACAACAAGGTTAGTAAATAATGAGTTGGAAGGATGGAATTTAGACCTTGTTTGGATCTTTGAATATGATAAAAAGTGTCTTTTGATTCAAATACCTTCATATAAATTCAAATAATCATCAAAAAATTCCAAATAAGCCATGATAACCTATAGTAGGCCTGTGAATAGGCATGAAACACAGTCAAGGCAGAGGTGTCTCCTTGAGGACCTAATCATGAAATGATGCTAGATTGAAGGTTCCAAAGTGAAATCAGAGCATAAGGAGAATAACATGACCTAAATAACATGAAGAGAGAGATATACCTAATCCATAAGTCAAGGTTAAAATTCCACCTACAGGTAGGTTGAAAGTGTCTTAGTCCGAACAAAGAGTGAGCCTAATCTTTGGAATAGGTCATGAACTAGTGCAAATAAATTGAAATCCAACATGGAAAATTTATTAAGGATAACCTACATGAGATTATTAACATTAAGGGATGTTTTATTACGTCTTTAAATCCATAAACACCACCATAATCACCTACAACTAATACCCTAAATAGTGATTCCTCAACAAGTAGTCAGTGGCCTAGTTGATGGTTTGGAAAAGGTAAGGAAGTTTTTGAGGATCCAATGAACTATAATATCCTTTGAATAGGTTTTATAAGGAATTAATTATCCATACATTTCCCAATCAATCTCAAGGCCATCCCTAAAATCTACAAACATAGTCATACCCTGCCCACCTTCACAGACTGTGTGGTTCATAAATTTTTCCTAAGAGATGTTAAAATTTGGAGGGTCAAATGGAGGGGTTAGGTGCCAAAATTTGGTACAGAGTACCATAAATATATTTATAAGATGATCCAATATTTAATTTTCCAAAAATATCAATTTAAACCCTCTCTATTTTATCTTAGATTAAGGGTAGTTTGTTAATGCCCAAGGAGATAGTTTGAAGAAGAAATGGGTCAAATCATAGAACAAAGGTCAAGTGAGATCAAATGGAGGTTTGAATAGATGGTACACATCAAATGGAGCATGAAAAATTAATCTAGAAGTTTTTTTAAAAATAAATATGATATAACCAAGAAGGGTTACATAGAGATGTTAAAAACTAGGGACTCCATCAGTCCAGCTTCAAACTTGTACAACTAAACTATAGACTCCATCAGTATAAATATGGAATCCATTATAAGATATTTATGACTTTCACAAGACTCACATAATGTAAATATTCTAGTGCCAAGTGTCAAGTAATGCTTATTATAGAGTGATCTTGATGATAGGTGATGATTGAGTTTGTGTAAGAGAATTTAATGATCAAGAGAACTCCCAATTTAGGTGATGGCTTATTTGTAACTCCATCTCCTCATCAAACGTGAGAAACTTGTCCTAAATTTATTTGGAAGGCTCAAAATGAAGCCTATGATGAAGGAAATTTTCAAGAGGCATTAATTGAGAAGATTTTCTATGCCCCACTTAGAGTAGAGGCTAATTTGGGATGAAATGATGTGTAAATCAATATCATGACTCATTTCCCCCTAAATCCACATGTATTATAGCTAATTATCACCTTTGGACACTTTTACTTATGTCTCTTGGAATTCTTTTTCCTTTCTCTCTCATTCCAATTCTATAAGTATGAGCCATTCTGGTTATTGAAAGGGATTCCAACTCTTGGTATGGTGAAGCCCTACCAAAATTGTACCTTGATTTGTACTTAAGCTTATGAGAAGCAAGTTGGTTATAATCTAATCCCATTTGAGCTACATTTTGATGTGATCCATCTTGAATGTCGAGTATAGATTAATTTCATCTTGTTTTCATGCAATCCTTGAATGTGTTGTTGCAAATGACTTCTTTCTTAATAGGTTTCATGAAGTGTATGCTACTGTAATAGACTCTTGAAGTATGTATGAGTTTGGTAGTGTCATATATAACCATCCATCCAATTGCCTTCATTTTTTGAGTTTTTATTTTCCTTTATGAGAAATGCTAATGCTAGAGAGCTCCATTAATATCATTGAGGGTAGTTTGGTTGTCTTAGTTCATTATGAAAATGTTAAGTGTATGAATAGAAGCAAATATTGGTGTATCACCTCCTAGTTTAGGTTTTCTTTATGTATTTTTCTCTCCCGTTTCCCCCATAATAGGTATTTTAGTAGCATCACCTCCTAGTTTAGTAGCATAAGTACATCAAGTCGTATCTAGGGAGCTATCCATTAAAATATATATGTTTACTTCCACTATAGGTGCCCCACACACCTAGAAGTATTCCAATGTTGGCCAAATCTTGAAGAGGATTGACCAATCTCTTCTAGGGTGAAATATTTGGTGACAAAAACTACCATGGGGACAATCATGGTGAGTTTACTATTTTGACAAGCGAGACATAAACATGCTCTCAAAGCTAGTTAATGGCTGTACAAGTGCAACTGTCTTAGCAAGGGAAAGAATAAATACACATAAAAATAGATCCCAAAATTTTGAAGATCTTTAAACTTATAGAGAAAAACAACCAGCAACAACCTTATAAAAGAGGACAAACCCTCTTTTATAAATTTTTTACCTCTTTAAAAATCTGTGAATATGCATTTAAATTTACAATATTTCAAAATTATAGTCAACACTCAAATTTCCACCAAGATACTTCCAACTGGAAAATACTCCTTCCCACACCTAGAATCTTCATGTATTCATAAGGAAAATGATTTTGTCAACTAAATATATAATAAATGATGAATATTTTGAGAAAATCCTTTGATTTATTAGATAGAAATGCATTTCAAACGAGTTGGAAGGAGAATATTCATTTTGGAGTCCAAACAAACACTTTTTTCTCTTGTGTAACTACCTAGAGATGCCTTTAACTATTCATTTGCAAATCTAGAATTTTCTTGGACAAATGTACTTTCTTCTACGCATGCGATATAATAACCCTGATCTTATAATGATGACATTTAAACATCCCATACCCATATTTGAAAAATCTTTTTTGGAGTGGCTCACATTGATATTGTAAACCTACAATATTTCTCCCATGGAGGTGTTTAAACAAGAAAAATAATGGAAAATGCAAAACTTAGTTTACTTTTACCTTTTTTCTGTTTGGCTCTAACTTGCTTTTCCACACATTGCCTTTTTGACATTTACTTTTTTCATATTTTTGGCTTTTAGAGTTGTTTTCACATTTTTTAATGCATAAATGCATTACTTTTCACTTTTTAGCCTTTTGGGGAGATTCTAATCCCTTTTCAAAAATTTATAATTTTCCTTTGTTTTGGGGAAATTCGGGTCCCATTTGTAATTTTTCAATTTTCTTTGTATTAGAAAAATACAAAACTCAGTAGAATTTTTGCAAATTACAAATTGTAAAATTGTAATTTGCAATTGTAGTTCCCTTAGGGAAATGGGGACTCCAACTACAATGTGAAATTTGCAAATTTTAAAACTGATTCACAATTGCAATTCCCCTAAAAAGTTCCTTTAGGGAAATGAAAACTCCAACTACAATTTACAATTTTTTAAAATTATAATTGGCCTTGAAATTTCCCATTTACACTAGGACCCTCAGGGAAATGGAAAATCCAACTACAATTTACAATTTTTAAAATTGAAAAATTATAATTGGCCTTAAAAATTCCCCTTTGCACTAAGACCTCCTATTGATCGGCATTGATTGATGGATTTGGGAGATCCAAGTGCAATTTACAATTTTAATATTTGTAAAATTACATTCCTCTTTGAAATCTCTCTGATTTTCCTCTAGATTTGAATTTTTTAACTTTCTTTGACCAACGGGATTGGGAGAGTTGACCATAATTTACAAATTACATTTTAAAAATTTCTTTTCACAAACAAATATCACTGGGAATTTTGGAGCCTCATTTGTAACTTTTAAAAATTACCATATTTTGACTTTCACCCTGACTTCATTCCTGCTACCTGGTTTAGTGAGGTATCGTATAGTAGATTTTTTCAAAAAGTGAAACTTTTCTTTGTATGATGCCTCAACTTAGAAATATTTCTTCCTGTGTTGGATTCAATCTAACATATCTCTCTTTTAGATCACCATTTTTATGAGTTTTAACAAATCCATCACTATTCTCAAGTTCTAACTCCTTGCTTAGCCATTCACAAACTATACAATGGTGCCTATCCTTTTCATTATTTACATAGATTTATTATGGATTTTACACTATAATTAAGTCTCACATCTATTACATATTATGGACTAATGAATCTAATGGATCCTTGTAGTGTATGTGGAATTGCTCTTCAAACATCTTTGTGAATCCAAATTTAATCATCTAGAGAGACTCGACTTCCTCAGTTGTAGGTTAAGACAAAGTTTTCAACATTCAAGAAGCCAAGAAACCTATCGATGCATGAAAATAAGGTTGAAAGTACCCATGTCCTTGAATTCTAGGGATATTGATAATAATAGGGAATTCCATAACATTATATCAAAAATATAGAAACACTCGAACTGAAACCCCCACTAAATCTATAGTCAAAACTGCACAAGACATCCCTCTAAATTCATGATCTCTTATACTTTGAATTTAAACCATTAAAGGGATTAAGTCTCAACCTATTATAGACTCTATTATAGGATCAAATAATTCACCAAAGATAATAATAATAATAATAACTAAAATATGTGCACTCTTGTCATCATCACTTCTTTTGACATAAAGAAGTTGCCAACTTATATTAACACTTGATTGTTCCTTACCTTTATCAATTTTCCTCTTCATCATCTCTAGGTACAATTTTTTATCCATGTTGAACCAATTTTTTTAGTGCATTGTGTATTGTTTCACAATCATTTTTTTAAAACCACTCTCCCTCTGGTAACTCTTTTAAATCATCCATGCCATGCTCTCTTAAACAACCAACATGAAACTCCTTCTCACATTGGTCATAAAGTATAACCATCTGATTGCCAAATCCATATTTAGTAAAATCTTCAATCGTGCATAGTGCATAACCACCAATAATTTTATCTTATGCCTTGACACCACATGCGCTATGACTGGAAGGCTTTTCCATAGATGACATTCTTAATATTCTAGACTAATGTTGACAATAATTTCAATACCAAATATTTCCATACATAATATCAGGTAATCTTTTCCTTCATTGATTTTCGTATTAATTCCTTTGCCTCTCTCCCCAAGATCCAAATATTCAACAAAAAGTTGTAACTTAGTAATTATTGATAATTTCATTGTGGTATCCATTTTTGACCATCCACTATTATGCCTTTATTCTTCAAAACCTAGATATGGGAACCCAAATTATAATTTATAATTTTAACAATTGCATTTCACGACATGCTTTCTACACTATAAATTTCTATGGGCTTTTGACATCTCAAATGCAATTTTAAAAATTAAACTTGGCCACTCAAACCTCCGATGGAACTCTATAGCATAATTTTTAATTTTTCCCTCAGTCAACCTGTAATCAATGGTGAAAGTTTTACCAAGTTCCCACATATCTCTTTTTAAAAAAAATTCTTTATTTATATCTTCCACATGAGTAGGTCTTCATTGGTGTGGTTATGTGTCTCATCTTATCCGCATAAGCACATACCTTTCTATAGCTTTCAACATCCATCTACACTTTAAAACATGAGCTTTATCAAATATTGTGTTGGCTCTCTTTGGTGCCACATAGGCCTAAGGTCCCCCTATGTGGGTTTCTTTCTTAAAGGTGTGAGTTAATACTTTGGTGTTTGACCTCCCTTAGTGCCACATGGGCACCTCCATGTCGACACCCTTTTAAAAATCTACCTTTTTTTATTCATATTTTTCTATTTTACCTTCTCCATGTGGTTGGATTGTTAAGGCACAAGGTCATATATTTACCTAGCCTCTTATTTATAACTAGAACTTTTGCTACAGTGGTGTGGGGTTCCTACACATTGACACTATGCATCTCATGTTTGATTGGATGGATTTTGAAAGTGAGTCAATAGTTTGAAAATTATGTGTTTAATGTTTGCTATTTAGACGTGCATTTATCATGGACTTTGCTATCCCCTTTTGTAGTTTTAATAATTAATTTTAGAAATTTAAATCCTTGGTGGAATTCTTAGACACATTTTCAACTCATTAAACTTGCACTTTGACTTCAAAAGTCTACCATCTTCCCTTTTAGGACCCATACCTTACATTTTCACAATACATATTTCATTTCAACCCTTCACATGGACTCCCCAGTTATGGTTTTAATTTTTTATTCCAATAGCATGAATTTTAAAAGCTCACATGACCCCTTCAATCCTTGTATGTGGAAAATGGATACCTATGAAAAAACATGAGGTAATTAGTGTAAACCCTCTCATTACTAATGTGGATTTGGTGGGTCAGTGAGATGAATTTGAAATCTTCAAGTTTACAAAATTATTCTTCATTAACTATTTCTCCATGACATCCTTGAATCCTCATGGACTCTACAATATTATTAAAATGTTCAAATAATGAATATTAGTTGAAACAGGGACTTTACAGGGTTCACACAACACGAACATGAGAATGAGGTTTTTTATCACTATACAAATGGAGATTTGGATATCTTGGGGTTAAAAAATGACTTTTTGACCTTGGGTGAACACTTATAGACATGATAAAATCTAGGCAATTAAGGAATTTATATTCAATAATTGTACTAATTTCTTAGTGAAATTTTGGGCACTAATAGGTGTTCAAAATGCACTCGTAGATATAGATTTAAAACTCTATGGCATTTCAATGCTTGTTCAGTCAATCACCATGTGCACATCATATGATATAGATTACTTCAAAGACCAAATCTACCAAACATTAATGTTTTTTAGGAATTAAATTAGAATTTCTAATCACATATCATAAACTTGAAATCATATATCATGAAGTATTAAATTTGGAGTTACAAACGACACTTAGCATATTATAGTGGGTAGTAAAGTACATAGACTTTGTTATAATTATTAATTCGATTTACTTTTATGGTTTTCAAGTAATGTGAGAGATTAATTTTGTATATTCAATTTTAACTTGGTTATAAATAGTCTATGAACTATTTACACATAAATTATACAAATGAATCTCTATTTTACTTTACAAAATGACAATATATTTCTAGTTAACCATGACATATTTGGAGCTACAATTTGATCTAGTCATGAAAAAAATTTATATTAGACTGATTAAAATTTTAAAAAAAAATTATTTAGTGGCAATGAATCTCTATTCTAGTTATTAACAGTGCGTTTACTTCTTAATGGAAATCCTTTGGTTCTTTTGGAAACAAAGGATTTTGGATTTTTTATAGTCTAAGACTAGAATGATTAGTTTAATAATTAAATTATTAAGTTTGACTATAATATGTGTTTATTGTAATATATTTTTATAGATGAAGGTGTCAAAAAGTGAGTTGGATAATGGTTTATTAGTTTCCATAGACAAGATTAGTTTTTTTTTAACTGTATACCATGGCCTTGTTGGTAGTTTTTTTATAATGCATAATAAGATAAATTCATTACTGCACCTTTAGTTAGATGAAGTTTATTTATTCTTATAGATTTTTAAAACTCTTTATTTCATATTCTCAATTTATTGTTTCAGTAAGGTATGAACAACCAATTTCAATATTAGGGAAATTTGTTTTCTTTCCTTGTTGTTCATTCATTTCTGAATAGAAATAATATATTGTTTTATTTTATTGATCAACTTAGTTTCATCCAAACATTCCTAAAAGTGTATATCTCTAATTTTGGATTGTAAATCTGAGTTGTTTCATTTAAATAAGAATCAAAATAGTAATAACTACCACACGGTTGTGTAGCATTAACTAAAATTTAGAATAAAATAAGAGAAGTGAAGATGAAAATAAAAATTCATAAACCTTTTAACCCTCTTACAATTCCGTAAGAACCCACATTTAATTAAGAGGCTTTAGTCATACATATAATAGAAAAAATAGAGATTGAGGAATTAATAAGGCCAATGAAGGATCCTCATTTAGCCAACCCCTATCGTACTTCTTTAGAAAATACATTATATTCATTACTTTAGGTGAATTTGGCTAAATGGTAACATGTCAAATTGATATATAGGAATCTTATATAGAGAGATGTAATTCTTACTATGATAACAAATTGTTAGCAGTTGGTTTGAGAGATAAAAAATAAAACTAGAAAAAATTGCTCATTATTCACTAATCTAAAAATTAATTTGACGCTTATAATGTAATTAAAACATTTCCCAATCCAGTACTACCACCATAAATTTCTGAGAAGAATTTTTGGGACTAATGGTCGATGGTTTTTGATGTCCTGCCTTATAACAATAATAAGGTTCCCTCATATTTTTTAAGTAAAATATATTCTAAGTTTAATATATTGAATTAATTTATTTATTAATTTTATTATTAAGAGTTTTAGGGCTAATTAAAATGCTTTCAATAGGATAGGTTTGGTGCATATCATGTGCCTAATAAAATTTTGAGAGTCTCTATCAAATGACCACTTTAGCCTGAGAAAATCCCCTTTCTAGTGAAGGATGTTGTAGATATTGAAAATTTACATGCACTTAAATCACTTACTGAAACCCTCATGTAACATATGAGCCAATTTTCCCATATTGATGCTTATGAGAGTGGACATGGAGATGGTCCAACTAACACTACTACTCGACCACACTAATGCAAATATTGTAGTGTTGTATGCACTAGACCTTTAGATAAGGAGAAGGATTTGATGTAAACTAATTATGGTGGTGTATCTAATAGGATAGAATATATGGTTTTGACTAATGATTTTTTGAAACATACATTTGGTTTGGAAATCTCAGCTACACTTTTACATGTATCTTTTAAATTTGACATGTAATTTTTTTGTTGGACTTGTTAAATTATAAAGTGTTTAAAAGATAATAATTATTTTAAATATAAATTACAATAATATATATGAATGTTTTTATGTTGTAATAGGAGACAATAACATCTTTTTCCTAACCATATTGCGAACCATCTTGTAGCTCATATATTTCTACAGCTACTTAGTTGATGTTTATAGATACAGAGGTAATTTTGAATGTTATAAGTTTTCATTTATGTATATGTATGTAATATTATATATATTCTCAACTAATGATGATATTTTGTTTGTTTCATTGTTGACATCATTTGTGACTCCATCTATATGGGTAGGAGCAAACATAGGTGTTGTTAATGTTATTTTATTTGTCCAACAAATTACTGAGGTCTGAGGATGTGTAAATTATATTTAAGTGTAAATATGGATTTTTTTTAATAAATTTCCTAACATTATATTAATATGTTCCCATTTTATATTCCTTTAATAATTATATACATACATATGTAAATATATACATACATACCTACATACATTTAACCTTGTTATAATTATTTTGTACATATTATTATTTGAATTTCATTATTTTATTGAAAGTCTACACACAGATATCATCGTAGCTGCAAACTATTTGATCATAAGGCACATGTCATCAAAAGAAGCCAGTCACATCCTTCAATATTTATATCTCACTATGTCACTAATCATATAGAATATGATTGGCCTTTATTTGATTATGGATAATTTTATGGGTTATATGTCCACCATATCTTTTTTTGGTAGTATTGAGTAGTTATAGTAATATTTTCAATGCCCAACTAATGTCTTCCTATCATAATTTTAAATAACTAGTGATGTTTTACTTCATAAATGTAAAGGTGTGCTAATTTCTTGTATTCAAATTTATGAAGAGGCATGTAAATTGGATCGATGTACCATGGAGTGACACTATGATAATTATATTATGTTATGTATTAGTTCATTGTATTAAATACATATGGATGAGGTTTACTTAAAATATTAATTAGTCAATGTGACACAACCATCTGACAATTATTGCTAGTTTAAGTCTTAGTCAAATGAAAAAACTTATATTTAAAGGCCATAGTTAGATATCCACACTTTCAGGAATTCTTGAATGAATCTTAGATAACTACCACTGTCAATGGTTTTTGGTTGTTTAATTCAATATCATGGGCACATGAAGTAGTCAAAATTATATTAAGTATGCAATTATTTTTGAACATTTTATTGTAGTTCAAGTGGAATACATAAACAACTCTGAACATGCACTCCGAGTCATTAAAATTAATTTAGAGGTGGATTTGTATAAAAAAAGTGGCATAGTATTTTTTGTTAGATTTTAGAGGGATTCTTGTTATTCCTATGGTTGAAGGATAGAACCTTATCTAGATTCATGGAGATTTAAACTTGTATAATATAGTGAAAATATTTGCAATGGAATTGTGACATTGTTTAAATATTTTTATTAGTATGGATTTAATTCTTCTATTTATCAACATTTGAATATGAATAAGTAATTTATTAAAATAACATTCCATTAAAAAATGTTTCATTTTATGAGGCAAAAACTAACCACTCTAGAAAAACAATTAAACATAAATTATTTAGTAAAAATATGTAAATATTTAAACATGATAAATAAAAATAAATAATAAACAAAGTTTTTAAATATAAAAAAATTATAATTTTTTATCATTTATTATAATTATTCTTATTTAATAAGTTTATTTATATTTGTTAATTTACATGATTAAATTATCAAATAGGGATTTGACTCCTTAATTCTTAGCCTATCTGGAATACCTTTGAGATAAAATTCACCAATTAAAATACTTGTGATAGTGAGTCACCTTTTCTAAATTTACACTTATAACTGTATCAGTTAATTTAAACACTTATAACATAATAGACATCTAACATGGTAAGATATAAAATATGATAGAGACCAATACGAAGGACATCCCTCTTTTAGGTCCATTAATACATCAAACATTGAGCTTAGATCAAGTGGGTACATATTCATCCCCCTTGATGTCAACTTAAATTTATACTTTAAACAAAGGTTAGGATTTTTCACAATCCTCATTACAATAAATTAAAGCATTGGAGAAAAAAATTCTCTCATTAAGAATAACATGTAAAATCCATCGAAATATGGGCTTGATTCACAATATGTCCTTCATAACCTTCTTGCATTCGAGGTATCATTTCAACCCTTGCCACCACACTTTGTGACACTAAAATTTCCTACTTATGAGAAACATGAAGGGTGACCCTGAGTATGACTGAGAAATGAAACTCCTTTCTTTAAAAAAAATAAAGTATGGGGCTAATACATTGGCCTCATCTAATACAAAATTTAAGATCAAGCCATCTTACAATATTAATCTGAATGAAACAAAATATGATACCAATCAAACAATGAACATGGTAGTGCCACATCGAGCTATATTATAGAATGAACCACACAAAAAATTTACTATATTCAAAATATCTCCCCAATATCTTCTTGTTATTATTGAGCATCTACAATAATATTTTCAATGCATAACTAATGGGTTCCTATCATAATTGTAAATAACTAGTGACATTTTACTTTCTATTTATAATGTGTTGTTAATTTCTTGTATTTCCATTTGTGGAGAGGCATGCAAATTGAATAGATGCACTATGGAGTGACACTATGATAATTATATTATGTGATCTATTATTTTAGTGTATTTTATGCATATAGATGAGGTATAATAAAAAATAATAATTAATCAATGCTACACAACCATCTAACAATTTTTGTTATTTTGAGTCTTAGTTAAATGAAACAACTCATATTTGTAGGCCATAGTTAGAGATATATACTTTCAAGAACTTTTGGATGAAACCTAGATAACTACCAATGTTAGTGGTTTGCAATTGTTTAATTCAATATCAGGGGCACACAAAATAGTCAAAATTATATTAATTATGAAATGTGTTTCTAAAAATTTGATTGTAGTTCAAGTGGAATAAATAAACAACTCTGAACATGCATGCCAAGTCATTAAAATTGATTTAGAGGTGGAATTGTATACAAAAATTGGAATGGTTAATTTTTATAAAGGGCAGAGGGATTCTTTTTATCCCTATAGTTTTAGGATAGAACCTTATCTAGATTCAAAGAGATTTATACTTGTAGAAAATAATCAAAATGTATGCAATGGAATTGTGATAGTCTTTAAATATTTTTATCAGTATGGATTTACTTATTATATTTATCACTACTTGAATACAAATAATAAATTTAATAAAATAACATTCAATTCAAAAATATTTTATTTTATGAGGAGGCAAAAACTAACCACTCTATCAAAACATTTAAACATGAACTATTTAGTAAAAATATTTAAATATTTAAACATGATAAATAAAAACAAATAATAAACATAGTGTTTAAATATAAAAATAGTTAAAATTTTTTATGATTTAGTATAATAATAATTATTAAATAAATTTATTTATATTTATTAATTTACATGATTAAATTGTCTAATAGGGATTTGAATCCTTAATTTTTATCCCTCTAGAACACCTTTGAGAGAAAATTCACCAATACAAATACCTATGACATTGAGACATTTTTCTTGAATTTACACTTGTGACTCTCAATTAATTTAAACACTTATAACACAATAGACATTTGACATGGTCATATATAAAATATGATAGAGACAAATACAGAGGATGTTCCTCTTTTGGGTCCATTAATCACATCAAACATTGAGTTTACATAAGGTGTGAATACATATTCATCCCCCTTGATGTTAACTTAAATGAATAATTTAAATCAAAATGGGCCTTTTTCATAATCCTCATTACAAATTATTAAAGCATTGGAAGAAAAAAATATCTCATTAAGAATAACACCTAAAAGGCATCCAAATATGTTATTTATTCATAATATGTCTTGTGTAACCCTATTGCATTAGAGTTATCATTTTATCCCTTAACATCACATTTTTTGACACTACAATTTCCTAGTTATGAGAAATATGAAGGGTAATCCTAAGCATGATTGAGAAATGAAACTCCTTTCATTAAACAAGCTAAATTATGGGGCCACTACATTGACGTCATCCAATACAAAATTTAATATCCAACTATCTTACAAAGTTAATACAAATGAACCAACATGTGATACCAATCAACAAATAAATATGACAATGCCACATTGAGTTGTATTATAGAATGTAGCATGCAAAAAAATTACTAGATTCATAAAGCCTCTGGTGCTTATTATTAAGAATTTGGCTAAGTGAAAACTTGTATCTCTTCTTAGACCTATAGAGGTTGATATGAGTAAACCTATTCCATAGGGATATGATGAGAACACATATTATGTTTTTCCTTGAGATATAAGCTTCAACACTTATATGAGTCTCAATAAATTATATTTGATGGGTCTCCTACCATGGGTTTTGCATCACATCTAGTAGGTATTTAAAATTAGAAAATATTCAATAATCCTCTACAAGACCATATAATGAAAATTACAAAAGTTTAAATTTGGAAATAGAAGTAAAATTATCATCATGAAACTTTAGTAATGATGGTAATGATTTATAAATAGGCTCTTGTCTAAAATTAAGTGGAGTTTAATCCATATTTTTTAATGATGCAACATTAATAGTATCTTTAGGAGAAACAATTGGTGGTGGTAAACATGAGAATGCATCATCACTAGACATAGTAGGCATACATGAAATAGATGGTGCCTTTGGAACATATATGTCCACTTCAATTTTTTATCTAATTGTTGATATTAGTATAAATCAGAGTCTACACATGATGAAGCCAATAAAATAATGTAATAATGGAGATGAATACACATAGATAGAGATATATTTTTTAAAACTCTGATAATATTATATTATTCTATACACACCATTTTTAAATACATAAGGGTGTTACAATTATATAGGAAAACTCCTTATAATTGGAGAGATAATATATCCACTAATAGCTCACCTGAATATCCCTCAAATATATGTGTAATATTTTTATAACATATAACAATACACAACCGACTAACCAAAACACTATATATGAATATATTGTTACTAACAATATATTTGGGTAACTAACACACACTAATAAATATAACCATAAAATATTAATTTAATATCATTATAACAAAAATATTTACATTATTACATATTCATAATGTGAACATACCTCAACATTTAACCTCTTATGAACATTATTAATCCTATCTACACTAGCTTAGTGTGAACATGGGAAAACCAACTCTTCCATATCTACACATGTACTCATGATTCAGTGATTTTTAGATGATAATCACAAAACTTACATTATTTTTTTACAAATGGTTGACCAACAAAAAAAAAATAGTTTTTCAATTGCCTTAACACAAACCATAAAATAATGGTTTTACAAGTGGATTACTATACACCACATCATGATGTGCAGTATAGTTACTAGCTCTCATCACTCTCACATTTTCAAAGAAGTTACATAGGAATATTTACTTCACTTATGAAAAATATGAACAAGCATATATCATCTTTTATTATTTCAAACCACACCATGTTGAAAATAACACACAACTGAAAAACAAATATGCCACTAAAGTAGAAAGTGGCTTTGTCACTAGTGGCTAATGAGAGGCTATGAAACCTCCTACCTCCATTTACTCCTTCCTCCATTAGGTGAAGCTATTTACTCAGATGATATGTCAATAATGCTCAAATGTATGAATTTTTTGAGGGGAAATCATCCCATAATTTGGATGTTATGTACAAGCAAAAATGTGTTTGTCAGGTTATTATTCTTACAACTTTGACAATAACTTTATATAAAATAAAATGACCTATTGACATGAACCTGAATTTTAAAAATAAACTAGACATAATTAATAACTCCTAAAAAAAATGACTCAACTATCAATATTTTGAATTTTTAATGTAAATGACACTTTGAAATTTAAGCCTAAATGAGTTTAATTTTTTGGTATTTTAAGAGATGTACACAATATTTATCACATGAAATTACACAGTGAACCAAACTATACATAGAGGAAGATAATTTGAAGACACAATAATATTTTCACACTCTATTATTATTGCTATATCAAAACCAATTAATAATCTATTGACTCATTTGAAACATTTATCAAATGACACATCTAAATTAAAACTTTGTAAAAAAAACTAATACTTAAATAATTAATGATATATAGATAAAATTTAAATAGATACAAAACTAAAGAGAAAAATAATGATAACTATATAAACGATGCTTAAAAATCTATTATTAAGAATGTGACCTAAATCATAAAAACTCAAACATAAAATATTCATAGGAGCTCCTTGCAATGTGGTAGAAGACTTGAGATGATGATTCAATATTTCCATGTGACAGGCACACAATGACAACCATGAATGTGTCTTCACATTTTATTGGTATCCCTCAGACACCAAACATGTAAATCTCATTAGGTGGGGCAATGGAGAATATTACATGTCCTAGCAAATGATTTACTTTTCCATCATGCTAAGAGGCTATCTCTTTACACAAAGAAGGAAAGCCATCATAAACGAAAGCATTGTATGGTGACTCAAATCTCGATCGATCTGTGCCCACAATTACATTAGATGAAATTATTTTGAACTTATTTTAACATTGTCAAGGATTTAAAATTACTATGTTTAATTGTCAATTTACATTCTTTTACTTTACATAACTCCTTTTACCAATACATGTATACATCTATTATATGTCATGATATGTTTGTGTGTGTATTATCATAATATTTCTGTATATTAAACTGAGTAATATTATATATAAATTATATATTTTATATAATATATTTTAATATTAATAATATTATTATATTATATAATATATATGTTAACATAGTTTATAAATCAAATTATAATTATATATTATATATTTTAGTATAATATACCTAAATTTATATTATATAATATAATATAATATTATATAATATATATATATATATATACATATTTCAAATAAATATTATATATTCTAATATAATATATATAAATATCATTTTAATATATTAAATATATAACTTTCCTTCAATTTGACTTGACTACTCCTGAGGTGCATTTGCATGCAGAAATAGGTGGGAGTCCCTATTGAATTTGAAATTAAAATTTACTTTACAAAATGGGGTCCATATAATTTCAACACATTTTTAAGAGGAACAAAAACTGCCAAATGTGTCTCTTATTCCTATAAATTCCTAGTATTTAGACATATACTGTAGAGCACTGATAGATTAAAACCCAATAGGTTATAGAGTGTCTCAAGCATTGACCATTTTTTTAATGTCATTTATGTAGATACTTATTTTCAGGTATTTAATCTTAATAGTGTTTAATATATATTTTTACTCTATCTAAAATGTGTGATTTATTTATGTTGATTTGGCTCTTTTATTGAATATTTATAACTTTATGCTATACAATTGCTAAGATTTAGATAGTCTACCTAGATTATTATGATGAATGGCTAAAATAATGAAATAATAGAGGTTAAGGTTGTTTAGCTCTTGATTATTATTTATTTCCTTATGTCTCAAAAATGAATAGGGACCCAAATGATGAATTCTATGGTGATTTAAGCTAACATTTTTTAATAACTATAATCAAATAATCTAAGTGACTAATTTATTTAATAGGTTCAAATTTGAAAAATTACAGATAATCACCCATACCAACCAAAAGGACCAACTTGTAACCTGACATGGACCCATTGATGTTTAAATTCTCTTTCCACTTGGAATATGGTGAGATTAAGTACCAGATAATTTAAACAAAGTAATTTAAATAGAGTAATTATGAGATGGCATATATAAATGGTGACACTTGTTCACTAGTTATTGTTGTAGTTGTTACAGTTGTAAATCAAATCATTTCCATTGTAGCTAAAGTTGTTGTCATAGTGTTGGTTGAAGTTAAGGGTGTTGGTACCCAATTGTACACATTTTTTTCTTGGCCTTTCACACTTGATAAGAATGGAAAATGTGGATGATAAACCCATTGATATGTCATTATATTTGGGGAAAGGTTTAGAACATGGATGGACCAGATGTATATAATGATCGGGAGGCATTGAGTAAGGGTATGGTCATCTCCCTACTACATCTAGATCTACTTGAACCAAGGTGAGAGGAACTAAGGGGTAGCTTTCTCACATGGAGTGATTCTATAATGCAATCTCCATGGGTATTTTTGGCACAAAATGCAAATTTGATTTCGGCATAGCCAAAGTTTCACACTCCACCTAGGAAGAGTTGTCACATGCGATGGACAAATACACTAAGTCAAATATAACCTACTAAATAAAAATGGGGATGTGGTTGTAACCTTAATTATAAATAATTTTCAATAACATGGGTCAAATAAAAGACTAATGGGATTTAAAGTGCAAAATAAAAACTTATTTTAAGTTTTCAAATATTCATGCATTTGTAGGTAAATAATACTTAAAATATGCAATAAATATTATTATTTTTAGGTTAAGATAGGTAAGACAAGTTAGATAGTTATAAAAAATAATGGTGTGATGGTGGTTTTCAAATAGTAGGGATTCTTTGAACATTCATGATATTATTACTTTGCAAAAATGCAAAAAACTTAGATGCAAGCTAAGGGGAATACCAGGAACGGTTTGCATTTATTAGTGCTAATGAAATGAAAATACACAAATGATTCTTGAGAAACTAGAACATACACTTCACTTAGAATATTAAATACTTTTCCCTAATGAATTCATAAACCTAGGGTGTCCTAAAAATTTATTCAACAAGATATTTGCAAACAAAATATAGAAAGGGTTTAATAATCCAGATTTAAGCCCAATATGACAACCAATAATGAGAAAAAACCAAATATCCAATCAATATCATTTTCAAAACATATTATTTCACTTCAATACAAAAGAGTATAAACCATAAATATTTTTATTAACTTTGCAAATAAAACTTACATACATCAATGTTTCAAAATGTTACCATGGAGATAATCACATTGAATTTTCTCCATGTTGGATAAGAGAGACATATTAAAAATGCTCTCAAAGATTTCTAATGGATGTACAACTGAAACTAACTTAGCAAGAGAGACATAATGCACACACAAAAATGGATCTAAAAATTTTATTGAAAGAGCCTCATACTTAGAGAGAAACAAAGACCAACAACAACCTAGAAAAGAGGAAAAGATCTATATTTATAAATTTTTACCACTTTTATAATTTTGGGAATGTGGGTTACAATTTGCAATATTGAAGAATTATAGTTAACACTCAAAGTCTTGCTAAGATGCTCCTAGCTTGAATATGCCTCTTGCCATGCCTGGAATCTTCATTATTTTGTGAAAAATCATTGTCTTAACTACCTATACATCAAATGATGGTGATTTGGAGTAAATCCTTTAATTTCTTGGTTAGAATTGCATTTCACATGAGCTAGAAGGAGATCATTCACCTTTGGAACCAAAAAATATCTTTGTCTTCATGTGAAACTACCTTGGACATGCCTTTGACCATTCATTTGAAAATCTATAGTCTTCTTGGATAGTTGCCCTTCCCCTTATGCATTATAAAGAACAACCCTACTTTGCAATGATTTAATGGGAATATTCCAAATCCATGGCGATTTGAATGATCTTCCTCATATGGTCCACCTTGGCCTTACAAACATATAATATTTCTCCCATGGAGGTCTTTAAAGAAGTGGAGTAATGTAAAATACAAAACTTAGGTTACTTTCCCCTTTTTGCTTTTAGGCTCCAACTTGTTTTTCCCACATTTGATTTTTTCACATTTTTGGCTTTTAGGGTTACCTCCAAAAAATTTAATGCATAAATTTATTAATTTTCACTTTTATCCTTTTGGGGAGATTCTTTTCCCTTTTGTAAATTAATATTTCTTTTAGTTTTGGGGAAATTTGGGTCCCATTTGCAATTTTGAAATTTTCTTTATTTGAGGGAAATCCAAAACTTAGAATTAGTTTTTCAATTAGTAAATTGAAAAATTACAATTTTTAGTTGTAGTTCCCATCAAAATTTTCCTCAAGGAAATGGGAACTCCAACTATAATTTGTAATTTACAAATTTGTAAATTACCATTCATAGTTGCAATTCCCCTCAAAATTTCCCTAAGGGAAATGGGAAATCCAACTATAATTAGCTTTTAAAGTTCCCATTTACACTAAGATCTTCAGGGAAATGGGAAATCCAAGTATAATTTGTAATCTAAAAAATTGCAAAATTGTAATTGGCTTTGAAAGTTCCCATTTGCACTAGGACTGCATGTTGATCAGAGTTTATTGGCAAGTTTGGGAGATCCAAGTGTAATATGCAATTTACACATTTGTAAAATTTCAAAATTGTATTCCTCCCTGAATTCTCCTTGAAGCTCCTCTTGAGTTGAATTTTTCCACTTGCTTTGATCGGTAGGATTGGGAGTGTTGACCATAATTCATAACCTACATTTAGAAGACTTGCATTTTTAAAGATAATTCTCCCACATAAATCTCCCATGGACATTGAGATCCTCATTTGAAATTATTGAAACTTGTCATTTTTTACTTTTCACCTACCCCATTCCATCCTATTTTGGAAGAGTATACTATAGATTTTTTTTCAAAAATCCAAGATTTTCTGACCTTGATACCCCAACTCAAAAATCTCTCTTTCTATGTAGAATTCATTTGAATTTGACGCATATGACAATGAAAATATTCATTACCCTATAGGCATTTGTCATTGGTTTTAGTGACCAACACTTTACATAATAATGGATTTTGTAACCTATTGAATGATTTATGAAACACAAAGTGAGAACAAGTCTTAAAACATTGAAAACACAACATTCATCCATCAACAACCATCCCATTCCAAAATTTTGAAAAATATATGCTTTGATGTTCTTTCTTTCACTCTCTTGAATCTCATGGTTGGGATCACTATCATGTTCTTCTTGATATGAAATCTCCAATTATCACTCCTCATTAGTTACTTCCACTTTATCAACTTATAGTTCAAACTTGATTATAATTTTTCTACAAATAAGTTGTGGACCTACTAACATAATTTCTATATCTACATCTCCCTTAAAAAGAAATTTTTCAACTTTTATGTTGGAAACCCAACCACTCAATAAGTCCAAAATTCTATTTTTCATATTGAGAATTGTCAGAAATTACCATTCAATAGACAAACCCTAACTACTATTTTGAAAATGATGCCCATTTGAATCAAATGGACCACTAGTTACACATTTAATTTTTGAATATTTATGACTTTGAATCTATTCCATGGTTAAAAATTCCAAGGCCTTCATAGAACCATTAAAAATCTTAATATAATTAGGATTTTCTAAGTCTAGATATTTAAGTGTAAAGTGTAATACCTGGACAACACCAACAACAATTATAATTTTATATCCACCAATATGACTACCATAATAAGCATTTAGAGAATTAACAATGTCTAAAAATAGTTGCTTTTGTCCTTCCCTTGAACAGACACATGTTTCCATAGCTTTCTTCTAGATATGATCGATGAGATGCAATTCTTGAATCCTATCTACAGGTGGCTAGTGTCTACTTGATAGTCTATCTAGTAAACACTACAATTCATCCTAAAGGCTGATTCACATCATGACCTTCAAATTTATTACCTTAACTAATCAAATCTCTAACCATGTCCTTGGTTATCACTTATCCTCCAAAAGGCACACTTTTAAATTTTTAAACTTTTTGAACTTTTTGTTAACTTTCACAAGATTTGGAGGTTCATGGGCAATTTTCAACTTAGCAAATTACCAAGTTGTGTCCCATCTCTAATTTTATGCCATGCACTATTATTTTTTTATCTAGATGGTCAAACTATGGTCAACCCTCAACATTCCACGATACTCCTTCCTTCTACAAGATCCAAGAGACTATAAATAATTTACAACTTATCTTATTACTAATTATGTTTCAACTTGCCTTTTTCTTCATGATTTGTATTTTGAGATGTGGAGCTTTAAATATAATTTTTAAATTATATTTTTGATGTTTTATTTTTACAAGTGCATTCCCTAGTTAAAAAGTCTATGGGGTTTTTACCTCTAAAACATAATTTGAAAAATTGCACTTGGACACTCAAACCTCTAGAGAAACTCTATAGTGTTATTTTCAATTTGGATGCAATTTAAAACTGCAAATAGAGGTAAGTTATCCTCCACCTATTCTTTGTGTCCCTCTCTCCACATCATCATATAACAATTTTTTGTTATAAAAACCTACTATGTTCATTTGTTGCCTTCATGTGCTATTTATCCTATGTTTGATGTATTCATTCCTTAGTAAATGGACCAAATTTTTGGTTTAGATTTGAGCACCAATATAGGCTCTCACCCAGGGATGTATACCCCCTATGGGTGTACAAAGAACCATATAAAATAAGACAAGGTGCCAATCTGTTGGGCCATAGAGTCAAAACTTTAGAAACTTGTCAGTAAATACCCATGAAAGCTCAAAAAAATAAGGAAGATTGACAAAAATAGATCAAAAGCATCTGAAAAGCAACACATGATAAAAAAAACCAAAAGGAACTATATAAACAAGGCCTAAACAAGAGTGGAAATATAAAAAATAAAGCGACAAGACTATATACTATATAATACTATACACACTTATGAACTCATTCAAGGAAATGTTTTAGATGTTTTCCATTAATTGATGGACCCAGTATTTTACCATCTCTTAATCTCTATAACTTTTGTAGTAGTTTGGTGGCCAAGATGAAGTCAATCAATATCTACATTTTCCTAAAGGTATTACTATTAGGCTATAATGGGATGACATTTTGAAATAAATCCTCTTTGTATGTTTTTAAATCTATATAAGACCGAGCCAAGCAATCTTGGTACCTATTTAGTAGCTATAAAAAACATGTTTCTTGGCTACAATCAGGTGAGTACCAAGCAAGAGTTTCTCATTATCCACAATGTCATTCATGCACTTGAATTAATCCTTGAAAGAATAATCAAAATATTCATCCCTAGGGGAATAAAAGATAATCCAAATTCCATCTAATAACATTCTCCAAGCAACACCTTTATTGTCAAACCCAACATCACGAATAACTAGTTTTTCAATAACATCCACACTCCCAATAAAATTATCTAATTCCACATCTATGTACAACACTTCATTTAGAGCACACTTCAGATCTTCAATTTCATCATGATTGGGTAACTCTTCTGCTTCTCTCATATTAACGTCATAAGAAAACTTTAAATTTCAGACACATATCTTATTTATCATACATAAAAATTGATCAATAGTATTAATAATTAAAAATTATATGGAGTTAAGCAACTTACTTTGGGAGACTTGACAATCAACCATCAAAATCTCATCATCATCAAATGTAGACTCAGGATCACCTACATCTTCATTAATTAGTTCAACACTATCATATGGGAGATGTGAGTGTAAATACTTGTCATGCCAATCAATGTATAAATCATAAATTACTACATTCAATTTAGATTTTAAAAGATCAGGCACTTCATTTCCATCCCCTCTATTCTAAATTTTATATTTTTTTCATTACATACAGGCCTCTTCCCTCTATCAATGTCTCGATTATGGAAAGAAGGCCTTTCTTGTGCTTGATTTACATTATGATCCCTCTCCTAACTTATATACTCATGAGTCAGTCCTTTCTTATCTCTATCCAGCTTTTAGGACATCTCTTTGATAATGGAGGCCAATGTTTTAATAGTCTCCTCAAAGTTGGCATTCTAGTGGATTGTATTTTTTCTAAATTAATCAATTTTACATCATCCCACTTGTTCATGGGATTTCTCACAACCTTTATGATGTTCTCAATTTGGATGGCCATATTAAATGCTAATCATAGGTTTATAAGAGTCTTATCCCTCAAGTAGTATGTAGACTTCTTGTTAAAGGCATCACAATATTTAATCAAGCACATTGTATCACTAGGCCTTATGTTGTTAGGAAGCCACATCATGGTCTTGTTGAACCTTGTATTAAAGTAATGCACACATTTTTTAGGGTTCTTATTGATGTTTTCAAACTCATACAAACTAAAATTTGGATCAATCCTATCACCATACTAAATTTTTAAAACATTCTTTATTTCTACCCATGAATCAATGCATCCATGGGGAAGGGAGTTGAACCATTCACGATCAGCTTTGTATAGCATTTCCATAAATAAATTAATGTAAATTTCCTCATAATCAACCTCATAATCCTCAATGATGATGTGAAAATCCCTTAAGTACTAATCACCAGTCACTAAATTATTGAATTCAAACTTGGGAAAGTGATTCTTTCATTTGGGACTTCATTGGGATAGCCTTCCAGTTCATCAAAATTGATATATCTAAATCTACAAATGTATAATGTAGAATATTAATTCTCATCTTGATCCCTATGCCTCATGATTGGTTCAATGGTAGGTTCAATATATAATGGAAAAAGGATATGAGGGGGTGAGTCAGGTGGATTTGGGGGGTTCAAAATTAAGAAGAGATTCAGCTGGTTCAGAAGGTTTTGGATAATATATGTTACTATAAGGTTTTGAATTACTATGAGAGATATTATATTCCTTGATAATTGGAAGTTCAACAAAAAGTTCAAAATTATCAAAATCTTGGCAGTCTAGACAATCTTTAGTAGTTAAACTTTGCCCTTCAATTGGCCTCCAAATTTATTTCCTTCTTTGATGAATACTTAAGGTTGAGATAATTTGTTTTGACAAGCCACCTTTAAAGGATGACCTCAATCCTTCTAGATTTTCAAGAAATAAAATAATAAAATATGAAGCTTAACAAAGATATTCAAAATAGTCATTGATCTTCATTGAAACCATATGATAAAATTGGAGTCACCACTAGAATAAAAATTCTATAATACAATAGTTAAGAAACTATTATGATACATGATGAAAACATTCTTTGCTAATTTTATTGATGAGATAGAAATCAAAGACACTAAAATTTTCATATTTATTTTCAAAAAGGGAAATCACCTTCCAACATGCAATTTAACATCTCTTTGGAAGAAATGCAATAGATTTTAATTATCAAATCTTTCAAATTTTTGACAACTTTCCCAGTGAAGTGTTGTTGTTGGTGATGGCTCGAAGTAGTGAAGCAAACTTGAATAAAATAAAATTTCAAAATCATGAAATAATATAAAAGAACTTTGTCTAAAAATACAACTGAGATTACTTACATCAAATAGTCTAATGCAATGAACTTTTTCAAACCTAATTTATTTTAGCTCTATGCAAGAGTCCTTGGCAACATGGGTGACAAGAATGGTCTCTGATAATGGTGTCAATTGAGTGTTGGTTCTCAATTGTACACCTTTTTTCTTACCCTGACACACTTGATAACAATGACAAACATAGATGATAAACCCATTGATATGTTGTTCTATCTAGGGAATGGTTTAGCACATGGATGGATCAGACACAAGAAATGATTGGGAGGCACCGATAGAAGGTATGGTCAACTCTGCGCTACATCTAGCTTTGCCTGAACCAAGGTGAGAGTTCCTAAGGGGTAGCTTGCTTATATGGAGGGATTTTTCAATTCAATTTTCATGGGGATTATTGGCACATGTAAACACAAATATGACCAGGGCATAACCAAACTTGTTCACTCCACCTAAGAATGGTTGTCAGATAGAATAAATAAATGCACTAAGTCACATACAAGCTACGAAGATAGATAGGATATGCTTTCAACGTTCATTATAAATAATTCTTAACAAGGGTCAAATAAAATACTACAATTCTAGGATTTAAAGCACAAAATATAGATACATTTTAATTATGTAAATATTCATGAATCTATAGGCAAATATAACATGAAATATGCAACAAATATAATATTTACATGGTAGGATAGGTAAGATAATTTTGATAGTTATATAAAGAGTGGTGTGTTGGTGGTTTAAAAAAAAAAAAGGATTATTTCAACATTCATGACATTATTCTTTTATAAAAGAGGAGAAAATGCAAATGTAAGCTAAGGGAAATACCATAAGTGGTTTTTATTTATTGGTGCCAATGAAATTCAAATACCCAAATGATTCTTGAGAAAATAGAACATACACTGGACTTAGAATATCAAATATTTTTTCTTAATGAATTTCTAAACCCAGGGTGGCCTAAAAAGTTATTCAACAACATATTTCCAAACACAATATAGAAAGAGGTTTATAATCCAGATCTAAGTCCAAAATGACAACCAATATTGAGCATAAAACTAGATATCTAATCAACATGATTAGCAAAACATATTATTGCACTTCATCAACAAGAAAGATTAGAAGACATAAGTATTTCCATTATATTTGAAAATAAACCTTACATATTTCAATGTTTCAAAATGCTTCCATGGGGACATTCATGTTGAGTTTGCTCCATGCTAGATAGGGGAGACATATTGAAAATGCTCTCATAGCTTGCTAATGGCTATATAGTTGAAACCAACTTAGACAGAGAGATAAAATGCACACATTAATGGATCCCAAAAATTTCTTGAAAGAGCCTAATACTTAGAGAGAAAAATAAAGACTGACAACAACCTAGAAAGAGGACAAGCCCTTTATTTATACATTTTTACAACTTTTTTCAATTTTGGAATGTGGGTTGCAATTCAAAATATTGGAAAATTATAGTCAACACTCAAAGTTCCTCTAAGATGATCCTAGCTATAATATGCCTATTTTCATGGTTGGAATCTTCATACCTTTGCATGAAAAATAATTATTTTCACTACCTCTACCTAAAATGATGAAGATTTGGAGCAAATCCTTTGATTTCATGGCTAGAAATGCATTTTTCATGAGCTTTAAGGAGAATATTTACCTTTGGAGCCAAACAATATCTTTGTAGTCTTATGAAACTACCTTGGACATGCCTTTGACCACTCATTTGCAAATCTAGAATATTCTTAGACAATTGTCCTTCTCTTTATGCACACCAAAGAAAAACCTTGATTTGCAATGATTTAATGGGAATATAACAAAACCATGGCCATTTGATTGATCTTCCTCTAATGGCCCACACTGGAATTGAAAACCTACAATATTTATCCCATGGAGGTCTTTGAACAATCAAAACAATAGAAAATGCAAAACTTAGGTTATTTTTACCTTTTTGCTTTTTGGATCCATCTTGCTTTTCCCATATTTTATTTTTTCACATTTTTGGATTTTAGTGTTGCCTCAAAAAAATTTAATGCATAAAGGCATTACTTTTCACTTTTTATCCTTTTAGGGAAAATTTGGTCTTTTTTACAAATTTACACTTTTCTTTATTTCAGGGAAATTTGAGTACCATTTGTAATTTTGCAATTTTCTTTATTTGAGGGAAATGTAGAACTCAACATAATTTTTGCAAATTATAAATTGAAAAATTTCCATATGTAGTTGTAGTTCCCCTCAAAAGTTTCCTTAGTAAAATGGGAACTCCAACTGCAATTTATAATTTGCAAATTTGCAAATTATAATTAACAGTTGCAATTCCCCTCAAAATTTGCCTTAGGGAAATAGGAACTCCAAATACAATTTGAAATTTTACAAATTTTCAAAATTGTAATTGGCCTTTAAAGTTCCCATTTACTCTAGGAACCTCAAGGAAATGGGAACTCCAACTACAATTTGTAATTCACAAAATTGTAAAATTTCAATTGGCCTTAAAATTTATCATTTACTCTAAGACTTGATGTTGACCAGTGGGTACTGGTGGGTTTGGGAGATCCAAGTCTAATTTATAATTTGTAGATTTGAAAAATTGTAAAATTCCATTCTTCCCTGAATTCTCCTTCAAACTTCTCTTGAGTTGACTTTCTCCACTTTCTTTGAGAAATGGGATTGGGAGAGTTGACCATAATTTTCAACTTGCATTTTGAAAAATCCTATTTTTCAAGTTGCTTCTCCCACGCAAATCTCCTAAGGACTTTGGGAGCCTCGTCTATAATTTTTGGAACTTGCCATTTCTAAATTTTCACCTAATCCATTCCACCTTGGTTTGGAAGAGTACCCTAAAGAAGATATTTCCAAAAGCCAATCTTTTCTCATCTTGATGCCTTAACTAAAAAAAATATCTTTCTATACATAATACATTTGAATTTAAAGTGTTCACCAATGAAAATCAACATTGCCCTGTAGACATTTGTCATTGGTTTGAGTGTACCACCACTTTACATGATACTAGATTCTATAACCTATTGAATGATTTCCAAAACATAGGGTGAGGACAAGTCTTAAAACATTCAAAACACAACCTACATCCATTAAAAACCATCCCCTTCCAATTTTTTAAAAAGTAGATGATATGATGTTCTTTATTTCACTATCTTGAATCTCATGGTTGGGATCATTATCATGTTCTTCTTAATACATAAGCTCTAGTTATTTCTTCTCATTAATGACTTCCCCTTTATCAACTTACAGTTCAATCCCAACTATAATTTAGCTACCAAGAACTTGTGGATTTGTTAACATAATTTTTGTATCTACATTTCCCTCAAAAATAAAATTTTCTATTTTTGTGTTGGAAACCCACCTAGTCAATAAGTCTCAACTTATATTTTATATATTGATAATTGTTGGAGATGATAATTTATAATACATCCCCTAACTACTAATCTAAAGTTGATGCCCATTTGAATCAGATGGCCCACAAGTACCATGTGTAAATTTTAAATATTCATGACTTTGAATATATTCCTTGGTTAAAAAATCCAAGGCCTTCACAACACCATTAATAATCTTAATAGAATCAGGATTGTCTAAGTCTAGATATTTAAGTGTAAAGCATAATGCCTAGACAATCCCAACATAAATTAGAATTTTTGATACTTCAGCTAAACTATTTGAGCCTGATGGTGAACAAACTAAAATAATTTCATTAATAAGATCTATATAAACATTCATTGGAGAATTAGTTGGTTTATATCAACCAATATGAGCACCATAGTAAGCATTTAGAGAATTAACAATATCTACAACTAGTCACATCCATCCTTCCCTTAAATAGACACATGCTACCATAGCTTTCTTATGGATATGATTGATGAGATGTAATTATTAAACCCTATCTACATGTGGTTGATGTCTATTTGATACTCTATCTGGTACAAGTGACACTAAACTTCATCTCAAAGTGTACTTCACATCATGTTCAATAACTTTATTGCTTCAAATAATCAAATCTCTAAATACATCCTTGCTCATTACTTAGCCTATAGAAGGCACACTTTTAAATTTTTAAACTTTTTGAACTTTCCATTCACATCCATGGGATCAAAAGGTTCATGTTAAATTTATAACTTAGAAAATTTCTAAGATGCATCCATTCTTTGGTTTTATACCATACAATAAATTTTCTTGGCTAGATAGTCAAACTATGGTCAACCCTTAACTTTACACCATCCTCCTTCCTTCCACATGATCTGAAAGTGTAGAAATAATTTTCAACTTGTATTATTTCTAATTGAATTTTAACTTCCCATTTCTTTGATGCTTTTTATTTCAAGATCCAAAGATTTAAATACATTTTACAACTTATATTTTTTATGTTTTCTTTTTACAAGTGCATTCCCTGATTAGAAATTCTATGGGGATTTTACCTCTCAAACATAATTTTTAAAATTGCACTTGGACATTCAAACCTCCATCAAAATGCTATAGTGTCATTTGTAATTTGAATGTAAGTCACACCTGTAGTCAGAAGTGACTTGTCTTCCACCTATTCTTTGTGTCCCTCTCTCCACATCAACATTGCCAAGATGTATGTTTTAAAACCATGTTGTGTTCATTTTTAGCCTCCATGTGGGCTTTACCATATGTTTGATTCATTAATTCCTCAATAAATGGCATAAATTCCTAGTGTAGATTTGAGAATCAACACTCCCTCCTACCCAAGGATTTATACCCCCTATAGGTGTATAAAGAAACTCCAAAAATAAGACCAAGTGCCAATCCATTGGGCAATGGAGTCAAAAATTTAGAAACTTATCTGTAAACACCCATGGAAACTAAAAAAATAAAGGCATATAAAAAAAAAAGATAAAAAAGATATGAAAAATAACACATGACAAAATACACTAAAAGGAGTTGTAAAAACAAGGCCCAATGTAGAGGGGCAATAGAAAAAACAAAGCAACATGACTATACACTATCAAATACTATAAATATTAATGGACTTAGTCAAGGAAATGTTTTAGATGTTTGATATTAATTGGTATCTCTAGTATTTTTTCATCCCTTAATCTCTCTATCTTTTTCAGCATCTTGGTGGCCAAGATGAAGTCAATTAATCTATGGATTTGCTTGAAGGTATTGTTGACAGGCTCTAATGGGGTGACATTTTAAAATAAATCATCTTTTTATGTTTTAAATTTAGATAATACCAAGCCAAACAATATTTGTACCTTTTTATTAGCTATAAATAATCTTGTTTTTTGGTTTTAATTAGGTGAGTACCAAGCAAGAGTGCCTCATTATCCACAATGTCATTCATGTACTCAAAGTAGTACTTGAAAGAATACTGAAAATATTTATCTTTAGGGGCATACAAGATAAACCCAATTCCATCTAATGACATTCCCCAAACAACACCTTTATTGTCAAACCTAGCATTAAGAACAATTGGTTGTTCAAAAACATCCAAATTCCCAATAAAGTTACCTAATTCCACATCCATGTACAACACTTCATTTAGAGCACACTTCACATCTTAAATTACATCATGATTGGGTAACTCATATGGTTCTATCATATTAACATCATAATAAAACTCATAATTTGGGACACATACCTTCTTGATCACACTCTAAAATTGATCACCAATAGTAGAATCTAGAAATTTCCTAGAGGAAGACAACTTACTTCAGGAGACTTGACAATCAACCATCAAAATCTCATCATTATTAGACACAAACTCATGATCATCTACATCTTCATTAATTGGTTTAGTATTATCACATGGGGGATGTGGGAGAAATAATTTGTCACACCAATTAATGTATAAATCATAACCTACCTCATTCACTTTGACATTTAATATATCAGGGACTTCCTTTCTAGCACCTCTATTCTTATTTATATCCATTCTTTCATCATGTGTAAGCCTCTTTCCTCTATCATTGTCTCGATTATGAAAAGAAAGCCTTCCTTATGCTTGATTAATATTAATAGATCTCTCTTGAATTTTAAACCCATGAGGTAGCCCTTTTGCATTTCTATCTATCTTATAGGACATCACTTTGATAATAGAGGCCAATGTTCTAATATCCTCCTTAAGGTTTGCATTATTAGTGGACTATGTTTTTTTTGGATTAATAAATTTTAAATCAAGCCACTTATTCATGTGATTTCCCATAGCCCTTATGTTGTTCTCAATATGGATGGACATATTGATTACCAATCGTATGTTTGTAGGAGCCTTGTCACTCAAGTAGTACATATCCTTCTTGTCAAAGGCATCATAATATATAATCAAGAACGTTTTATCACTAGGACTTATGTTCTTAGGCAAAAACATCATGATATTATTAAACTATGTATTAAGGTTATGCACAGACTCATTAGGGTTATTATTTGGAGAAATTCTATCACCATACTAAATTTTAAAAAACTTCTTCATTTCTTACAATGAATCAATACATCCACGGGGAAGGTAGTTGAACCATTAATGATCATATTCTTACATCATGTGCACAAGAAAATTTATGCAAACATGTTCATGTTTAACCTCATAATCCTAAATTATGATATGAAAATCACTCAAGTGTTGATCACTAGTCACTTCATTATTCCCTTGAAACTTAGGAAAATGATTCCTTACTTTGTTCGAGACTTCATTGGGATAGTCTTCCATTTCATCAAAATTAATAGGTCTAAATATAGGAATATAGAATATAGGATGTTAATTCCCATCTTGATCATTATGCCCCATTATTGGTTTAATGGTAGGTTCAATATATAATGGAAAAGGGATATGAGGAGGTCGGTGAGTTAGACTTGGGGGTTCAAATGTAGGAGGAGATTCAACTAGTTGAGAAGGTACTAGATAATAAATGGGACTATAGGGTTCTAAATTACTAGGATAATTATGATAGTCCTCAATAATAGTAAGTTCAACAAAAATTTCAATATTATTAGAATCTTGGAAGTCTATACACTTTTTATCAACTAAAATTTGCCCTTCAATTGGTCTTCAAAATTTTTTCCTTCTTATTTGATGAAAACTTAAGGGTGAGATAAGTTGTTTTGATGAGTCACCTTTTAAGGATGATGACAATCCTTCTAGATTTTTAAGTAAGAAAACATTCAAAGATGAAACTTAGAAAATATATTCAAAATAGGCACTAATCTTCCTTAAAACCAGATGATAAAGCTAGATTCAACACTAGAATCAAAATTCTAGAATACAACAGTTAACAAACTAGTTGTTATACATGCTGAAAACATACTTTAGAATGTATTGATGAGATAGAAAGAAAAAACATTGAAATTTTTAGATTTATGTTCAAAAATTGGAAATCACCTTCCAACATGGAATTTAATAGATCTTTGTAAGAAACATAGCAAAATTCAATTATCAAATCTTTCAAATTTCAAACAACATTCCCAGTAGAGTGCTACTATTGTTGATGGATCTAAGTATTGAAGAAAACTCAAATAATCTCAATTTTCAAACTCATGAAAAAATATAAACAAACATTATCTAAAAACACAATTGAGATTACTTGCATCAAATATTCTAATGTAGAGAATGTTTTCAAACCTAATTTATTTTTTCTCTCTACAAGAGTACATGACCATATCAATAGTTGAGTGTTGGTTCCCAATTGTACCCTTATTTTACTCAGATTTGCACACTTGAAGAAAATGGAAAATGTGGATAATAAACCTTGTGATATGTCATTATATCAAGGGAAGGGTTTATCACATAAATATATCGGATACAAAAAATGACTGGGAGGCACTGACAAAGGGTATGGTCAACTCCCTTCCTAATGGATGCATTGATTCATGGGAAGAAATGAAGAATGTTTTTAAAATTTAGTATGGTGATAAGATTTATCTTAGATTTCATTTGTCTAACTTTTAAAACATCAAGAATAAACATATTGAGTGTGTGAAAGACTTTAATACATGGTTCAACAAGACCATGATGTAGTTGCCTGAGAACTTAAGGCCTAGTTATACAACATGGTTGATTAAATATTATGATGCCTTTGACAAGAAGGTTGTGTAATACTTGAGGAACAAGGTTATTACAAAATTTTGGATGGCATTCAATATGGATATCTAGATTGAGAATAACATAAAGGCTATGGGAAATCCCATGAACAAGTAAGTTGATCTAAAATTGATTAATCTATAAAAATGTAGTCCACTAAGAATACCAACCTTGAGGAGTCTGTTAAAACTTTGGCCTATACTATCAAATAGATGTGTTATAAGATAGCTGGATCTGAGAAGGGGTTACCTCATGGGTCTACAAGTTAGGAGAGAGAGATACTAATCTGAATCAAGCATAAGGAAGGTTTGCTTTCCATGATTGAGATAATGATAAAGGGAAGAGGCCTACACATTTTGAAATAATGGATAAAAATCATAATAGAGGGGATGGAAATGAAGATACTAATCTGTTGAATGCCAAAGTGAATGTGCTAGGTTATGATTTAAACATTGAATAGTGTGACAAATGCTTCCTACCACATCCCCCATGTGATACTACTAAATCCATTGATGAAGATGTAGATGATCTTGAGTCTTCATTTGATGATGATGATGATATTTTCATGGTTAATTGTTAAGTCACCCAAAATAAGTTGTCTACCTCAAGAGAATTGCTAAGTGTTACTACTATTAATTAGTTTTGGAGTACGGTCAAGAAGATATGTGTTCCAACTTATAAGTTTTATTTTAATGTTAATATGACATAATCATATGAATTACCTAATCATGATGCAATTGAAGATACAAAGAGTGATCTAAACAAAGTACCTTTCATGAATGTGGAATTGGGAAATTTCATTGGGAATGTGGATTTTGTTAAAGAACTTGCTATTCATGATGATGGGTTTGATGATAAAGGTGTTATTTAGACAATGTTATTAGATAGAACTGGGGTTATCTATTATTCCCCTAAGGGTGAATATTTTAAATATTCTTTCAAGTTGTACTTCGTGTGCACAAATGACATTATCGATAATAAGACAATCTTGCTTGTTACTCACCTGATTACAACCAATAAATACAATTATTTATAATAATTTAAAAAGTACCAAGATTGATTGGCTTGGTCTTATCCAGATTTGAAAACATACAAATAGGATTTGTTTCAAAACTTCATCCCATTATAACTTAGCAGTAATAACTTTAGGAAAATATAAAGATTTATTAACTTCTTATTGGCCACCAAGCTACTAGTAAAGTTAGAGAGATTAAGGAATGTAAAAATACCAAATCCGTCAGTTAATGGTAAACATCTGAAACATTTCCTCAACTGATTCCATGACTGTGTATAATATTATATAGTGTATAGTCTTGATGCATTGTTATTATTGTTACCCCTCAAATTTGGGCCATATTTGTATAGTTCATTTTAGTATTTTTATTGTGTGTTTATTTTTAGATCCTTTTGATATATTTTTGTTTTTCTACCTTTTTTTTCTTCCATGGGTGTTTGTTGATAATTTGCTAAATTTTTGACTCCGTTGCCCAATAGATTAGCACCTGGTCTTGTTTTTCTGGGTTCTTTATGTTGTGGATCCAAACATCTGAACCCAAAGAATTAATACATGAATAAATAATTTAAAACACAAAATAATATTTCTCACTATATTATTCATTCTATTGTGATAATACAAACCATACAGAGTAAAAATATATAAAAAATGATATTCCTATATTTGGGATGATATATTCTAACAAATTCTCACTTGAATCTTCCATAATCACATAAGTACTAACACCTTATATATTATTATTATGTATAACAATAATATATTAACAATAATATAATAACATAATATTAATAATTATGTTATTTATAATTAATAATGTGAACACACAATATACCTCAACATTCATCCCCTTGTGAACATTGTTAATCATGTCTACAACCCCTTAATGTGAGCATGTGGAGAATATGCATCTTCACTAATTGACATGAATAGAATCATATGCCAAAACATAATTTTAGGTCTACATACTACTGTCTAAACCTTATTATCTAGATCTTGCTACACATTACCATTACTATGCAAAGGAATGCATCCTAAATTCAATCCATGTGACCACAATGGACATGTCACTTGCTGATCATCAACATAAAGAAGTAAGGTAGTTAGAGGATCTCTATAGTGAGATGATTTTTTTATTTAGATGCCATCCTATACAATTGTTTTGCACATTCCATTATGTGCACACTCTCCCTTGTCTCTAAATAGCAGAGGTGTTTCAAAAAAGTAAGGGAATGAAAACATGCACAACTCAAAAAATTAAAATATCATGGTGATCCAATCCTCATTGTTATATGATGCAGCCTTTATTAATGTCTATTTACACCCAAATAAAAATAACATAGATTATTTTTAATGCCACTAAAAAATCATCCTTGGCATTAACTAGTTTGGCATAAAGCACACCACATAAAAAACATAGTATACATGTGAACAAGTACGTCATTATATTCTTTATTTAAACACACACACACACACACACACACACACACAAGTCACCAAATCATTCTGGACCCCATCACTGATGACTGATGAGAGGCATAGAAATCCTCTATCTTCTATGTATTCTACATCCTACAATAAATACTACTTACTTAGCTGATGTGTTGATGAATCTCAAAAAAATTGGGATGTCAAGTAGTCTTGATAATGCATGCATGTATAAATATTTTACAATTTTTGATGATAACAACTTTTTGACTATGGAGCTAAAATAAAATTTTTATACTATGATTTTTTATGACTTGACTCAAAATACTTTATTGACATAATTTTTAATTTTTAATTTGTTTTCAATACCTTTTGACAATAAGACTAAGATATTTATAATTGACCTAATAACACCTATTAAAGATAAAAAATGATACAAAACACTTTTTTGACTTTTATTTTTGATAAAACTCTTTTGACTTTTGCTTTTGATAACATATAAAAACTATGTACATATAAAATCCTATCGTATGACAATTATTAATGAACTTAAATAAACCTAACTGATACATAAGGACTAAAATGAAAATAAAGTATAAAATATTGATTAATAATAGACCTTAATATTAAACTAAATGTTAATGACTAAGACTAAGCAAAGAGAATTTAAAAACAACCATAAATTGGCAAAAATAACTTGTAGATCAGTTGGTGGGAGACTGGACAAAGAGATGAGTGAAATGGTGATGGATTAAAGTGAATAGTAGGATATAATATTTATTCATGCATATTTTACAAATCAGAGTCCACCTTCATCTATCTCAAGTGTAGGATTTGGATGAAGTACTAATTTCAAGATAATTTTTGGATGACATTTCTGTTGATTTCAATATCTAATTAGTTGGAGGTCTACTCACATCCATAATTTATATACATAATGTTGATGCCAAATATTAGAACACAAGTAGATTTTAATATCAAAGTATTCAACTTTGGGGTACTTTATTTTATGAAGAGAATTTTGTCTATGGATATTGATGTAAAGTAAACATAGTCCCAAAGCAATTTGCATGCATGTAGATACATATATCAATTAGCTTTCAAACTCTTTGAATTGATAATAGTAGTCTAGATCTATGTGAGGTGAGTTTTAATGATCCAAATTTGAGTGAAGAACTTATCCCTCCAATATTCTTTTTATTGCTACCTTGTCCTATGTGGATCTGATGGTCTGTGCATGGTTTGATGAAGAATACCCTCAAATATCTAAAACTACATAAACATAAACTCACAAAATAATAATAGTAATGGATAGAAGATGATCTAATAGCTTGGGTCAAGAAAAGATTTGTAGAATTTACCCCTTAATATATTAAGAGACCATACTTCAAAAAATTCATCCTCCCCACTTTGATACCATTGTTGTGGATTTAAAGAGATGAACCCAAAGAATCAATACATGCACAAATAATTTAAAATACAAAATAATAATGCTCCCTATATTATTCCTTTTGCTATGATAATACAAACTATATGAAGTACAAATATATAGGAAATGATATTCCTATATTTAGGTTGATATGTCCCTAAAAATTCTCACCCGAATATTCCATAATCACACAAATACTAAAAACTTATATATTATTATTATGTATAACAATAATATATTAACAATACTATAATAATGTAATATTAATAATTACATTATTTATAATTAATAATGTGAGCACACAATATACCTCAACACTTTTCATACCTGTAGGGCGTATACATCCTTGATCGAGTGCCAACGTTGGTGCTCAAATTTGAATTAAGAATTGATGCCATTTACTAAGGAATGAATTCATTGAACATATGGTAAAGCCCACATGGAGGTATAAAATTAACATAGTAAGGTTTTAAAACATACATTTAGGCAATGTTAACATGGAGAGAGGGACATAAAGAATAGGTGGTGGAGAATTTACCTCTGACTATAGGTTTCAACTGCATCTAAATTGAAAACAACACTATAGAGTTCAGTTGGAGGTTTGAGTGGCCAAGTGAAAATTTGAAAATTGTATTTGAGAGGTAAATAACCCATGAAATTTCTAACTGGGGAATGAACTTGAAAAAATCAAACATAAAAAATATAAGTTACAAATTATCTTTAAAGCTCCAACTCCTAAAATACAAAGCATGGTGGAAAAGGGAAATTGAAATGCAATTAAAAATAAGACAAGTTTTAAATTATTTCTACACTTCCATTTCCCATAGACAAAAGGAGGATTGCAAAAAGTTGATGGTTGGTCATAGTTTGACTAGCCAACCAAGCAAAAGGTAGGGCATAGTGGAAAACTAGATATGGGACATAACTTAGCACTTTCAAAAGTTGAAAACTATGCATGAACCTATGTATATCATTGATGTGATCAAAAAGTTTAAAAAGCTCAAAAATTCAAAAGTGTGCCTTTTGTAGGTTAAGTGATGACCAAGGATGTGGTTGGAGATTTGATTAGTCAAGGCAATCAAGTTGTAGGTCATTATGTGAAGTGACCTTTGAGATGAAGTGTAATGTCATGTGTACCAAATAGATCATCAAGTAGACACCAACCAACTATAGATAGTGTTCTATAATTGCATCTCATCTATCGTATCCAAAAGAAACCTATGGTAATATGTGTCTATTTAGAGGAAGGATGGAGGAAATTATTTTTGGAGATTTTTAATTCTCTAAATGCTTATTACGATGGCCATATTGGTGGATATAAACCTCTTACTTCCCAAATGAATGTTTATATAGATATTATTAACGAAGTTCATACAACCTATTCACCATCATGCTCTAATATCTTAGCTGACGTGTCAAAAACTATAATTGATGTTGGGGTTGTCTAGGCACTATGATTTACACATAAATATCTAGACCTAGATAATACTAATTATGTTTAGATTGTTAATGGTGTTGTGAAGGCCTTGGAGTTGTTAACCATGGAATAGATTCAAAGCTATGAAGATTCAAATATCAAATGTGGCATGTGTGTGCCATCTGATTCAAATGGGCATCAACTTATAAATAGCAGTTAGGGGTTGTCATTTTAATGATCACCTCTAATAATTCTTGATATGCAAAATATAAGTTAGGACTTATTGACTGGGCAGGTTTTCAACACATAAATAGAAAATATTCTTTTAGAGGGAAAGGTAGATACATAAATTATGTTAGTAGGTCCACAAGTTCTTGGTAGCCAAATTGCAATTGAGTTTGAAATGGAATTTTTTAAAGTGGAAGTCACTAATGAGGAGAAATAATTAGAGATTTTGGATTCAGAATAACATGATAGTGAGCCTAATCATGAGATTCAATATAGTGAAAGAAAGAACATCAGAGCATATATATTTTTTAAAACTAGAAGGGAACGGTTGTTAATGGTTATAGGTTATGTTTTGAGTGTTTTAGGACTTATCCTCACTCTTTGTTTTGGAAATCATTCAATAGGTCACAAAATATAATAACATGTAAAGTGGTTTTGCATTCAAACTAGGCTGGAATGAATTAGGTAAAAAGTCAAAAATGGCAAATTTTAAAAATTGTAGATGAGGATCCCAAAGTCCTTGGGAGATTTATGTGGGACAAGTAACATGTAAAATGTAAGTATTTAAAATGAAATTTACAAATTGTGGTCAACTCTCCCAATCCCATTGTTCAAATCAAGTGAAAAAAGTCAACTCAAGAGGAGCTTCAGGGAGAATTTAGGGAGAAATATAATTTTGAAAATGTGTAAATTATACTTGAATCTCCAAAACCCACTAGTCAATGTCGGCCAACATGAGGCCTTATTGCAAAAGGGAACTTTAAAGGCCAATTATAATTTTTTAAATTTCCAATTGTAGTTGGAGTTCCCATTTCCTTGAGGGTCCTAGTGTAAATGGGAACTTGCAAAGCCAATTTCAATTTTCCAAATTTTTAAAAATAAAAATTGTAGTTGGAGTTCCCATTTCCTTGAAGGAACTTTTCAAGTGAATTAAAACTATGAATTACAATTTGGGAGTTTACATATTGTGAATTTCAGCTGGAGATCCTATTTCTCTAAGGGAACTTTTGAGGGGAACTACAACTACAAATTTCAATTTTATAAATTTTAAATTGTAAAATTGCTATTGATTTCTAGATTTCCCTAAAATAAAGAAAATTACAAATGGGACCTAGATTTCCACAAAACAAAGAAAAGTGCAAATTTGCAAAAGGGATTAGAATTTCCTTAAAAGGTTAAAAAATGAAAAGTAATGCATTTATGCATTAAAATTTTTGGAGGCAACCCTAAAAGTAAAAAATTTGAAAAAATCAAATGCAAAAAAAATAAGTTGGAACCAAAAATTAGAAAGGTAAGAATAACCTAAATTTTGAATTTTACATTGTTTTGCTTGTTCAAATACCTCCATGGGAGAAATATTGCAGGTTTAGAAGGCCAAGGTGGGCCATTAGAGGAAGATCATTCAAATGGCCATGGATTTTGAAAATTCCTTTGAAATCATTACAAATCATGGTTGTTCCTTGGTGTGCATAAGATTAAGGTCAACTATCCTAGAAGATTGTAGATGTGCAAATGAGTGGTTAAAGGCATGTCTTAGGTAGTTGCACAAGACGACAAAGATGTTGTTTGGCTCCAAAGGTGAATATACTCCTTCCATCTCATGTAATATGCATTTACATCCAAAAAATAAAAATATTTGCTCCAAATATTCATCATTTCATTTAGAAGTAGTTACAACAATGATTTTTCATGCAAAGGGATGAAGATTCCAGTCATGGAAAGAGGAATATTCTATCTAGGAGCATATTGGTAGAAATTTTAGTGTTGAGTATAATTTTTCACTATTGTAAATTGAAATCCACATTATTAGATTCCAAAAAGTGATAAAAATGTATAAATAGAGGGCTTGTCCTCTTTTATGGGTTGTTGTTGGTCTTTGTTTTTTTCTCTAAGTATTATGATCTTTATAAAAAAAATTTAGATCCATTGTTGTGTGTGTATTTTATCTCTCTCACTAAGATGGTTACATTTGTATAACCATTAACAAGCTCTGAGAGCATTTGCAATATGTCTTCCTTGTCGAACATGGAGTAAAATCACCATGTTTATCCCCATGGTAGCATTTTGAAACATTGACGTATGTAAGGTTTATTTGTAAAGTTAATGAAACTACTTGTGGTTTCTACTATTTCCTATTGATGATGTGAAATAATATATTTTTAAAATGTTGTTGATTAGATATCTAGTTTTATACTTATTATTGGTTGTCATATTGGGCTTAGATCTAGATTATAAACCCCTTTCTACATTGTGTTTGGAAATATGTTGTTGAATAACTTGTTAGGGCACCCTGATTTTATGAATTTAGTAGGGAAAAGTATTTTATATTCTAAATGTAGTTTATGTTCTAGGTTTTCAAGAATCATATGGGTATTTGCATTTCATTGACACTAATAAATGCAACAACTCCTGGTATTTCCCTTAATTTGCATCTGAGTTTTCTTCATTTTTGTAAAGCAATAATGTCATGAATGTTGAATGAATCCTTGTTTGAAAACCACCAACACACCACTATTTCTTATAACTATCTAACTTGTCCTACCTACCCTAACCTAAAAATAATACAACTTTTGCATATTTTATGTGTTATTTACCTATAGATGCATGAATATTCACATACGTAAAATGTGTTTGTATTTTATGCTTTAAATCCTAGCATTGTAGTCTTTTATTTGACCCCTTTTGTTGAAAAGTATTTAGAATGAAGGTTGAAATCATATCCCTATCTGTCTTTAGTTTCTTGTGTTTGACTTAATACATTTGTGCATTTTATGTGACAACCCTTACTAGGTGAAGTGTGTAACTCTAGTTATGCCCTACTCAAATTTCCATTTTGTGCTAAAAATACCCATGGAGATTTAATTGAAAAATTATTCCATGTGGAAAATATACCCCGCAGGTCCTCTCACCTTTATTCATGAAGAGCCAAAAGTATTAGGGAGTTGACCATACCCTTTGTCGATACCTCTCAATCATTATCTACATCCGGTCCATTAGTGTGCTAAGCCTTTCTCCAACTATAATAACATATCAATGGGTTTATCATCTATGTTTTCCATTTTTCTCAAGTATGCAAGGTCAAACAAAAGAGGTGTTTGACTGGAAACCAACACTCAAATAGCACTATCACTAGGTATAATTCTTGTCACCCGTGTTATCGGGGACTCTTGCAAAGAACTAAAATAAATCAAGTTTAAAAAAATCTCTATGCATTGGAATATTTGATGCAAGTAGTCTTAATTATATTTTTAGACAAATTTTATTTATATTATTTCATGAGGTTGAAAATTGAGGTTAATTCAATTTGCTTGACTACTTCAAGCTGTCAACAATAGTAACACTATGGAAGGAACATTGTCAAAAATATAAAAGATTTGAGTATTGACTTTTATTGTATTTATTGAAAAAAGATGTTAAATTTTATGTTGGAAGGTGATTTCCTCTTTTTGAATATAAATATGAAAATTTTAGTGTCTTTTCTTTTTATCTCATCAATAAATTGAATAAAGTATATTTTTTAGCATGTATCACAACCAGTTTTTTAATTGTTGTATTCTATAACTTTGATTCTAGTGGTGACTCCAACATCATCATATAGTTTCAAGGAATATTAGTTCCTATTTTGAATATCTTTGTTAAGTTTTAGATTTGAGTGTTTTCTTGCTTGAAAATATGGAAGTATTGAGGTCATATTTTAAAGGTAACTCATCAAAACAACCTATCTCAACCTTAAGTATTCATCAAAGAAGAAGGAGAAAAGTTTGGAGGCCAATCAAAGGGTAAAAATTAGTTACTAAAGAGTGTCTAGACTACTAATAGTATGATAATCTTGAACTTCCTATTATTGAGGATTGTCATATCTCTCCTAGAAATTTAGAACCCTATAGTCCCATTTATTATCTATCACATTCTCAACCCTCTGAATCTCCTCCTAAGTTTGAATTCCCAAGTCCACCTAACTCACCCCTCACAACCCTTTTCCATTAGATCTTAAACCTATCATTGAACCAATTATGAGGAATAGGGATCAAGATGAGAATGAACATCCTACATTCTACTTTCCCAGATTTAGACCTATCAATTTTGAAGAAATGAAAGGCTATCCCAATGAAGTCTTGAATGAAGTAAGGAACCACTTTCCCAAGTTTCAAGGGAATAATGTAGTGACTAGTGATCAACACTTGAGGGTTTTCACATCATCAATGAGGATTATGAGGTTGAGCATGAGGACATTTACATTAAGTTGTTTGTGTAAACTTTGGAAGAAGATGATCATGAATGGTTCAACTCACTTCCCTATAGATGCATTAATTCATGGGAAGAAATGAAGAATGCTTTTAAAATTCAATATGGTGATAGGATTGATCATAGATTTATTTTGGTTGAGTTTTAAAATATCAATAAGAAACCTATTTACTGTGTTCAATAATTTAATACATGGCTCAATAAGACCATGATGTGGCTACTTGAGAACATAGAGCCTAATGATACATCATGCTTGATTAAATATTATGATGCCTTTGACAAGAAGGTTGCATACTACTTGAGTGAAAAGGCTCCTATAAACCTATAGTTGGCACTCAATATGACCATCCAAATTGAGAAAATATAAAGGCTATGTAAAATCCCATGAAAAAGTGGGATAATGTAAAATTGATTAATATGACCAAAACATAGTCCACTCAAAATGACAACCTTGAGGATATTGTTCAAACTTTGGCCTCTACTATTAAAGAGATGTCCTATAAACTAGATAGAGCTTAGAATGGGCTGCCTCATAGTTATACAAGTGAGGAGAGAGATCCTAATCCAAATCAAGAAAACTAGAGGCTTAATTTATAGAATAGAGACAATGATAGAGGGAAGATGATTGCACGTGATGAAAAAACATATAGAAATTAGGATATAGGGATTAGAAAGGAAGTGCTTAATCTGTTAAATGCTAAAGTGAATGTATTAGGTTTTGATTTAGACATTGATTGGTGTGTTATGTGCTTCCTCCCACATCCCCCATGCGATACTAATTAACCAATTGATGAAAATGTGGATGATCCTGAGTCTACGTCTGATGATGATGATATTTTGATGGCTGATTTTCAAGTCTCTCAAAGTAAGTTGTCTAATTCTAAAGAATTAGTAAGTTTCACTATTATTGATCGGTTTTGTAGTGTGATCAATAAGGCATGTGTCCCAACTTTTGATTTTGATTTTGATATTAATATGACACAAACATATGAGTTACCTAATCATGATGTAATTGAATATCTGAAGTGTGCTCTAAACTAAGTTTTGTACATAGATGTGGAATTGGGTAACTTAATTGGGAATGTGTATTTTATTGAACAATTAGTTTTTCTTGATGTTGGGTTTGATATTAAGGTGTTATTTGGAGAATGTCATTAAATGGAACTGGCATTATCTTTTATACCCATAAGGATGAATGTTTTCAATATTCTCTCAAATAGTACTTTAATTGCATGAATGACATTATGGATAATGAGGCACTCTTGTTTGGTACATACTTGATTGCAGTAATGAAACATGATTATTTATAGCTACTAAAAAGGTACCAATAATGCTTGGCTTTTTCTTATCTAGATTTGAAAATATAAAAATAGGATTTATTTTGAAATGTCATCCCATTATAGCCTAGAAGTAATAACTTTAGGAAAATGTAGAGATTGATTGACTTCATCTTCACCACCAAGCTATTAGAAAAGATAGAGATATTAAGGGATGGTAAAATACTAGAGATGTCAATTAATGGTAAACATATAAAACATTTCCTTGATTGAGTCCATTATTGTGTATAGTATTGTATAGTGTATAGTCTTGTTACTTTGTTATTTATGTTGCCCCTCTACTTTGGGCCTTGTTTGTATAGTTCATTTCAATTTTTTTCGTTGTGTGTTCATTCGCATATCGTTCTGATCTATTTTTGTCAATATACCTTATTTTTTTGAGCTTCTATAGGTGTTTCCTTGTAATTCACTAAATTTTTAACTTTGTTGCCCAATGGATATGCACCTAGTCTTATGTTTTAGGGTTCTTTGCATACCTGTAGGGAGTATACATCATTGGGCAAGAGTCATTATTGGTGCTCAAATATGCACCAAGAATTTTTTCCATTTATTAAGGAATGAATGAATTTAACATATGGTAAATCCTAGATGGAGGTAATAAATGAACACAATAGGGTTTTAAAACATATAGCTAGGCAATGTTGACATGGAGAGAGGGATGCAAAGAATAGGTGGTGGAGAATCACCTATGACTGTAATTTTGAATTGGATCCATATTTTAAATGACACTATAGAGTTCTACTAGAGGTTTGAGTGTCCAAGTATTATTTTACAAATTGTGTTTGAGAGGTAAAAGCCCCACAAACTTTTTAATTGGGAAATACACTTAAAAAATAAAACATCAAAAATACAATTTGCAATTTATTTTAAAGGCTACAGATCCTAAAATACAAATCATGGTGGAAAAAGGAAGTTGAAATACAATTAGCAATAAGATAACTTGTAAAATATTTCTAGACTTTTGGATCCTAAGGAAGGAAGGAGGATGACAAGAAGTTGAGGGTTGACTATAATTTGACCAACCATCCAAGCAAAAGGTAGTACATAGAGCAAAACTATAGCTAGGATGAAACTTAGTAATTTACTATGTTATAAATTATCCATGAACCTTCGAATCTTGTGGATGTGAATAGAAAGGTTTAAAAGTTTAAAAATTTAAAAATGTTCTTTCTACTAGCTAAGTGGTCACCAAGGACATGGTTGGAGATTTGATTATTCAAAGCAATCAAGTTATAATTCATAATGTAAATCACCCTTTGGGATGAAGTGTAGTGTCACATGTGCCAGATAGATTTTCCAGTAGAAACCAACCACCTATAGATAGGGTTCATGAGTTCTATCTGGTGAATCATATCCAGAAGAAAGTTATGTCAGTGTGTGATCATTCAAGGGAAGGACAAATGTGACTATTTTTGGATATTTTTAATTCCATAAATTATTATTATGGTGTTCATATCAGTGGATATACACCTCCTAACTACCAAATGAATATTTTCATAGATATTATTAATGAAATTCTTACAACTCATTCATCATCAAGCTCAAATATTTTAGCTGAAGTATCAAAAACTCTAATTGATGTATGGGTTATCTAGGCATTACAATTTACACTTCAATATCTAGAATTAGACAATCCCTATTCTATTAATATTTCTAATGGTGTTGTCAAGGCCTTAGATTTGTTAAACATGAAACAGATTCAAAGTCATGAAGATTCAAAAATTAAACATGGCACTTGTGGGCCATCTGATTGAATCAACTTTAGAATAGTATTCAAGGGTTGTATTTAGAATGGTCATCTACAAAAATTATCAATATGCAAAATAGATGTCAAGATATATTGATTGGGTGGGTTTCCAACATATAAATAGAAAATTTTCTATTTGAGGGAAATGTAGATAAATAAATTGTGTTAGTAGGTCCACAAGTTCTTGGTATCCAAATTGCAGGTGAGTTTAAACTGGAAGTTGATAAAGGGGAAGTCACTAATAAGGAAAAATAAATATATATTTTAGATCAGGAGAAACATGATAGTGAACCTAGCAATGAGATTCAAGATGGTGAAATAAATAACATCAAAGCATATATTGAAAAAAAAATTAGAACAGGATGGTTGTTAATGGTTACAAGTTGTGTTTTGATTGTTTTAGGAATTTTCCTCACTTTGTGTTTTGTAAATCATTCAATAAGTTGCACAATATATCACCATCTAAAGTGGTGGTGCACTCAAACCAACAATAAATGTCTATAGGGTAATGAAATTTTTCATTCATAAATACTTCATATTCAAATGAATTGTGCACAAAAAGGGATATTTTTGACTTGAGGAATCAAGTTGAGAAAATCATATATTTTATAAAAATATTCTATAGGATACTCTTACAAACTAAGTTGGAATGGAGTAAGTGAAAATTCAAAAATGGAAAGTTTAAAAAATTATAGATGATGCTCCCAAAGATCCTAGGAGATTTGTGTGGGAGAATCAACTTGCAAAATACAAGTATTCAAAATAAAAGTAACAAATTATGGTCAACTCTCCCAATCATTTCAATAAAATCATGTGAAGAAAGTAAACTCAAAAGGAGCTTTAGCGAGAATTCAAGGAGGAATGTAGCTATTCAATTTTGTAAATGTGTAAATTATAAATTGTACTTCTATCTTGAAAACATGCCAGCTAATGTTTGTCAACATGAGGTCCTAGTGAAAATTGGAAGATTCAAAGCTAATTTAAATTTGAAAATTAAAAATTGTACTTGGAATTCCCATTTCCCTGAGGGTCATAGTGCAAACGGGAACTTTTAAGGAAAATTGTAATTTTATAAATTTGTAAAATTTCAAATTGAAGTTGGAATTTCCATTTCTGTGAGGGAACCTTTGAGGGAAATTGAAAATATGAATTTCAATTTGAAAATTACAAATTATAGTTGGAGTTACCATTTCCCTATGGGAGCTTTTGAGGGGAACTATTGTTGCCTAGATATTAGCATGAAAGAACAATAAAATTACATCATGAATACTTTCAAAACTATAATATTCTATTGTATTATTTTAAATCATTAATATAATGAAGGTGAAAAGATTTATAAGATTTTCATGTGAGGTGGTTATGGAACCAACATTCCCGTGAACCAACAAAATCACTAAGAAAAAATAATGTTCTAAAATTAAATTATAAAAAATTAAAGTATTAACTATATTTACTTTAGATCAAAAAATTCCTAACAAACTCCCCCTTGATCCAAAGGTGTATAGAAAGACTAGAGTAAAGAGCTGTGAGTCATCCAAGTATAATCTACCATAAATACAACTAGTACACTATGCATCCTGGACTAATAATCCATACACTATAGTGGGACATGATCATGCACTATTCAACAACATCGATCCTCACACAAAATACATGTAACAAGTGACTACCATCTGTAATGTGTATGGCACATCTCAAACTGATGCCCAACAATCACCAACATCTCCCGTAGGCCTTTACTCAACACTAACAATCCTAGCAACATAATGTTAACTCATGCTACACATCATCAATGACTGATTAAAAAACCACTATGTAATATCTTTTCCCTCTATTAGGTGAGAGGTAAGAAGCCATGCTATAAATAAACCAAGTACAAATTACTGAAATGCTCCACATCAAAGATCATAAAAAAACTACATCTATGAAATCAATGTACACAAGCCAAAAAATGCTACTACATCAAATCCCAATCTTGACCTTAGTAGCTCACACAAGATGTGTGAGTCACTATATTAGAAGATATAGTCATCAGTTATAGAGCATGAAACTTCATGGTCATCCCATCCTTTAGAAGAAGATGAATAATAGCTAGAAGAAAACCTAGACGAATGACCAGAATGGCTAGAGGAACCAACAAAATGTGCTTCTACATTTTATTGTTGTCGAGTAGGACATTATGTAGAGAGATGTCCTATGCCACCACAATTGTAGTAAATGGTCTCATGTCCACTAGAATGAGAGGAAGAATAACCACATGAAGAATAAATCTAGTGCTTGTGCTTGTGTCCATGTGAATGTTTCTGGTGATGCTCATGCTTTGGAGAGCTAGAATGATGGTTATGCTTAGGAGAACCTGAATGATATCTACGTCTAGAATGATTCTTAGGTTTCAAATAACTATAATGATGCTTATACATAGAAGTGTGCCTATTAGAGTGTCTCTATTTATCTTTGGGCTCATACAATGGATCTCTTATTTTTATATAGTATGCATCCTTAGTAGGTTTTTCATTCTTCTTTGAAAATTATCACTCATGTTGAGTGAGCAACTCACAAATTAAATCAAATATAGATTTGTTAAGCTTATCACTAAGCTATAACTTCTCTAGAAAGTTCTTGTAGCTGGGATTGAGACCAATAAAAAAAATAGAAATGATCATTTCATCACCAATTTTTCCACCAGTAGTGCAATATTCTTGTTTCAAATTCTTAACATGTGACACCTATTCTGAAACATCTTAATCATTAGTGAGTTTAGTGTTGAGAAACTACAGAAGGAGATCAATTTTATTGTAAGGAGGTTGTTTATCATACAAGTATTTTAGAGCTTTCCATGCTTTCCATGATTTAGATTTGATATATTCTATATGAATGATGACTTGTGTACTACAAGTGGATTTTAATAATGCAAGAGCTCGCCTATCACATTTGTGAAATTCTGCAAGTTTTGTGCCTTTAGTAGGTAATGTTGGTTTTTTTTAAATAAAATACCATAAGTGATTGAATATTAATGTTTTTTCCTTGTTCATTTACCATTATTTATAACTATTAGGAGTTAGGCATCCAATGTCAAAAATGAGACTCATAATTTTAGCCATGATGTAGAAAAGTAAGGAATGCTATCGATGTTTTGCCTTTACCTTAGAAATAGATTCCATTTTATAAATGATCCTAGGACATGTGAGATCCTATATGTTCTCTAAGAACATAATAATAATGAAACAAAAAAAAAAACTTGTATTTTGAAGGTGTCAGTTTCAACTAAAAACGCACTCGATTGCATTACAATGCATAGTTTAAAAACCAATGAAAATCATATCTAAAAATGTCATAATAAAAAAATATATGTGATAATGATCTTTAAAATATTTTTACATGAAAAATGAGTGATCATATAAAAAATTTGGCCACCGTATGTAGAAGATATGACAATTTAAAATTTCGCTCCTCTGTCACGCTAGGCAGACCACTCCCTCAATGCTAATTCAAGAACTTTTACTAGTTTACGGGGATTAAAATTTCATAGAAAGACATGATGGACCCATACTTGAATATAATCATTAGAAATATATCTGAGTCTAGTTTCCAAAAAATAAAATTTTGACAAAAAAAATATGACAATGTGTTCAAACCATGGTAGAGACGGTCACAGTTAATACTAATTTTCCTATTTTTCAGAATTAATTCAAATGGCTTCTTTGCAAAAAAGGATTTTTGGCATTTTTTAGGGTTGAAACCTTGACATATTCTTGTAAGTGACAAAATATGCTCTAAACAACTTTCATTTAACAATATTCAATACAAATCAATAAGCTTTCTCAGATGACCTTGATTTTTCTAGATGTGAAAAATAATAAAATATATTTATGAGAATCTTTTAAATATTTTTCACCATGTAAAAAAATATGTATTTTCACTTGATGGAGAGTAAAGCACTACTATTTTGGTGGATCCCACTAGTAGAATGCTACAAATTAGAAGGTAGCATTTTTACTATTTTATACTTGCTGGGACACCATGTTTTTCCTTCTTTTTTTTTCAACGCCGAAGTGTAGAACTAGTGGCCCTGTAAATACCTAGAAATCCTAGAAATGGCTCTAGATTTATTAAAAAACTATTCAAATTGTAATTTAAACTAATTAAAAACCATCCAATTCTATTTTACCTTGTAGACGATTGAAAAATGAAAATTTTGACAACTACTGCTCATTTATGGCGCTATATGGGTTGTACAATAGCAATACAAAGATTTTTAATTTTTTTAATATGTGGGTTGTACGTCTAGATTCATGATAGAGGTTTCAAAACATAAATTGAATTTGAGAAATTGAAATTCTTACAAAGACTTGCTGGAACCATTCAAAACAAATTTTCTAAATTTTGTTCAATATTTTCCTTCCAATAGTTGTACTATCACAATAATGGGACTTATAAATCATAATTTTGTATGTTTTTTTCCATACAAACTTCTAATAAAAAATTAGAAATTGAATTTTTCATTAAAAATAACTTTTTTTTTATATTTATTTTCTCTCTCCTCATCCAACCATGGCTTCAAATATCTCTTCCTTGAACGTGGCTTTGATACCACTATTGCCCAGATATTAGCATGAAAGAACAATAAAATTACATCATGAATACTTTTAAAACTATAATATTGTGTTGTATTACTTTGATCATTAATTACAATTAAGGTATAAAGCTTTATAAGCTTTTCACATGATGTGGTTATGAAACTAACATTACCGTGAACCAACAAACTCACTAACAAAATATAATAAGAAAAAATTAAATTCTAAAAAGGTAAAATACTAAGTATTAACTATACTAAATTTGAGTCACAAAATTACTAACAACTACAATTGAAAATTTTAATTTTATAATATGCAAATTTTAAGACTACTATTGAGTTCCAAATTTTCCTCAAAAAGAAAATTGCAAAATTACGAATGGGACCCAGATTTCCCCCAAACAAAGAAAAGTGCAAATTTACAAAAGGAACAAAATTTCCCCAAAATGCTAAAAAGTGAAAAGTAATGCATTTATGCATTAAATTTTTTAAGGCAACCCTAAAATCCTAAAATGTGATAAAATCAAATGTGTGAAATAAAAGTTGGATCTAAAAAGCAAAAAAAGGTAAAAATAACCTATGTTTTGTATTTTCTATTGTTTTGCTTGTTCAAATAACTCCATGGGAGAAATATTGTAGGTTTACAAGGACAAGTTAGGACATTTGAGGAAGATCATTCAAATAGACATGGATTTAGAATATTCCCATGAAATCATTGTAAAGAAATTTTGTTATTTGACATTCATAAGGGGATGGGAAACTATCTAAGAAGATTCTAGATTTACAAATGAGTGGTCAAAGACATGTCCAAGGCAGTTGCACAAGAAGATAAAGCTATTGTTTGGATCCATAAGTGAATATTCTCCTTCCATCTCTTGTAAAATTCATTTCCATCCAAGAAGTAAAAAGATTTGATCCAAATATTCATCATTTTATGTACAGTCTGTTACAACAATGTTTTTTCATGCAAAAAGATGAAGATTTTAGGCATGGCAAGAGACATATTCTAGATAAGACCATCTTGGCAGAAATTTGAGTGTTGACTACAATTTTACAATATTTCAAATTGTAACCCACATTTCTATATTGTAAAAAGTGGTAAAAATGTATAAATAGACAAATTATCCTCTTTTATAGGTTACTGTTGGTCTTTTTTTCTCTCTCTCTAAGTATTAGAATATTTAAATATTTCTTTTGGATCCATTATTGTTTGTATATTTTATGTCTCTTGCTAAGGTTGTTACATATGTACAACTATTAGCAAGCTCTGAGAGCATTTATAATATGTCTCCCTATCTAACATGGAGAAAACTCACCATGCTTGTCCCCATGGAAGCATGTTGAAACATTGATGTATGTAATATTATTTTCAATGTTAATGAAAATACTTGTGGTTTCTACTATTTATTGTTAATGAAGTGAAATAATATGTTTTACAAAGGTTTTTGATTGGATATCTAGTTTTATGATTATTATTGGTTGTCATCTTGGGCTTATATATGGATTATAAACCCATTTCTACATTATGTTTGGAAATATGTTAATTAATAAGTTATTAGGGCACCCTGGGTTTTTGAATTGAGTAGGAAAAAGTATTTGAGATTATACGTGTAGTGTATGTTCTAGTTTCTCAAGAATCATTTGGGTATTTGAATTTCATTAGCACCAATAAATTCAAACCACTCCTGGTATTTCCCTTAGTTTGCATTTGAGTTTTTTAAATTTTTTCAAAAGAATAATGTCATGAAATTTGAAAGAATCCCTGTTATTTGAAAACCACCATCACGCCACTTTTTTTAATAACTATATAACTTATCCTACCTATCGTAACTTGCAAATAATATAGTTGTTGCATATTTAAGTGTTATTTGGTGGTAGATACATGAATATTTACATACCTAAAATGTGTTTGTATTTCATGCTTTAAACCCAACATTGTAGCCTTTTATTTGACCCATGTTATTGAAAATTATTTATAATGAAGGTTGAAATCATATCCCCATCTGTCTTTAGTAGCTTATGTTTGAATTAATGCAATTTTAAATTTTGTGTGATAACCCTTCCTAGGTCAAGTGTGCAACTTTGGTTATGCCCTGATAGATTTGCATTTTGTGCCAAAAATCCCCATGGAGATTGAATTGTCTCCATGTGAGAAAGCTACCCCTTAAGTCCTCTCACCTTGGTTTAGGTAGAGCTAGAGGTAGTAGCGAGATGATCATACCCTTTATTAGTGCCTCCTAATTAGTGACTACATTTGGTCTATCTGTGTTCTAAACCCTTCCCTGACTATAAAGACATATCAACATGTTTATCATCCATGTTTTCTATTTTACTCAAGTGTGCAACACTGAATAAAAGAGGTGTACAGTTATGAACCAACAAAGGGGACCATTAGAACTAGAATATGATTCATAGTTGTAGAGATGATTACAATTACAATTGCTAGTTAGATGACCATGGATATCATGGCTTGCTTGTTTTCCTGAATTTGGATGTAGAGAGTATGGGTAGCCTGGAAGTTAATTTTCATTGCCTTGAAGTCCAATAGGGGTCTTTTGAAATTTTGATTAATCTTGTCCATCAAATTTCTATGTATGTTTAGTGATGCCCCAAGCTCTACATAAAGGTTTTATACACTAATAACCCTACTTCTATAAAAAATCACTTGTTGCACTTCATCGACTATTCTATAGATGGTGCCCTTAACCTCTTCTTTAAAACTATTAGTAGTTGCATAGAGAAGGTCATAAAAATTGGATTCATGTACCAAATATCTCTCTGGAGTGACTACATTATTGATATTTATTTCTTCTAAAATAGCCATAACTTTCCTCTCCTAACTTATCAACTATAGATCCAAACACTTCATGTCTTGGTACCATTAAAGTAAAGCACATCTCCTAGTAGCTACATAGTTATATGCCCAGGAAACATCAAGAGTTGATATCATGTTCAAATGGGAAAAAGATTTGTTCCTAGCTGTTATACTCAAAAAATGTAGTTTAACATCCATTTTATTCATCTTCTCTGACTTTGGATATACATCTCCCCATTGGGACTGTGATTCCCCTTTTGTAGCTTTGATAATTGGATGATACTGTATAGGTTATTGGCCAACTCTTGTACATTGTTAATGATGTCCATTAGGGGTTGTATGGTGGTTCTTACTTGTAATTATTTGATGTCTTGATCATATCCTTTGAACATTTCCTTGATCAACCCCCAGTAGAAACCATAAAGGTATAGGGTTATTTCTAGGGTAGAGAGTTCACATCAGAGAAGTAATTTTCTCCTTTTGGATAGAGATAAGATATCTTCCCTTTGTTCTAATTCTAGACCATGTCCTTCCATAATGAGGTTCTTCATTTTGAAAATCATCATGGTCTTCATCTCATTATCAAAATGGAACTTGACCACTAATTGCTCAATGATTACCAGGTTTCCCCTACCCTCCTCTCCTATTGCAACTTTTCTGGCCATTCTAGTATGTTCAAGGTTATTGATTGATCAATGGTATTTTTAGGCTCTACTAGAGTGGAGGATTGAGGGTTATCCAAAAGGATCATGGGCTTAGTGTAAGAGGGTCTTGTTTGTGGGAAAGGTGGGATTACCCACCTGAAACTAGTGACCTTTTTAGGGGGCACTATATCTAAAACTAGCTTGCCCTTTTTCATCTCCTTTCGGGTGGTCACCATACCATTATAGGTGTGATTAGGCCAGGTTAATGGCATCCCCATTTTTTTGGATGAATGAGATGGGGTAACAGGTGAAGATAAAATGGAGGAAGAGACTAGGCTCTCAAATTTGACTCATTTTTATGGTTATGGAGTGTTAGTTATGTTGAAGCAGAAGTATGTGGAGGAAATACTAAGGACATTTTTAATTACTTAGTGATTTATGAAAATGTGATACCAATGGTAGTGGTATTAAGTGAGTTATGGAGTGGACTAACCTGAATCTCATTCATAGAATTTTAATAATTAGAGGGAGTTACAATACTAGTTGCCACTATAGTAAAAATTATAGAAGCTAAAGATAATGAATAGTGGGATAAATTTATTACATGTTTCATAGAATAAAATGGTGGAACTATTGTAATAGTTATAATTGTTTTTTATGGGGAAAAAATACCTAGAGATACTGTCATTGATTTTCCACTTGTGGAAGCCAGGGGCCTCGAATATACTTTATCTTTGATGCCTCCCTATTTTGGAAGCATCTCAATGGAAACTAAACTAGTACCCAAAATATTTATAACCCTTGATTGGGCCTATGATTGTTCATGCCATTCATCCTCAAGATCACTCTCAGTAGTCTCACCTGTAGATATTGATAGTGATGTATTAGATTCACCCTCCCATTCTCATTCATTTGAGGGCAATTTCTTTAGTTCTTCATCACTATCTAATACCTCTAGGGGTTATGTTATTCTAGAACACTTCCCTCCCTTCAATCATCCCCTTCATCCCTCATTAGGTGCCTCTTGGATAGGTGCACATTGTGGTGAGGTTGAAGGAGTCCAAGGTTTCCTTTTGTATACAATAGGTTCCATAGTGGGGGTGTAAGTTTTTACAAAGAGAATTGGAGTAGAAACTAATGAAACAAGTGTGATATTAGGTGGAGATGAAGTAAGGTTGGATGGATGTAAAATAGTAACTAAGGTTAGGAGGGAAGGAAGATGAACTTCATTCACTATGGTGAGTGGAGGAAAGGCATCATAGAAAAGGCTCCATCGGTACCCATAGTGGTGGTTGCTGCATGAATTGGAGGTCAAGGTGGGAGCGGAGAATTGATTGAGGAGAGGAAGGAAAATGAACTTCCCAAATTATGGTTAGTGGAGGAAAAAATAACATAGTTAAAGCTCCACCACTACCCATGGATTTTGTGATGCCTTGTGTTGTAGAGGGTGGAGAAAGATCATTGCCATTGTAGTAGTTACTACGATGTAAATGGAAGGTGGTGAGGCATGAGGAGATGCCTGATGGGGTGCCTAATTTTGTGTTTTGATTTTTGAAAGTGCCCCTTGGGATGCTCCAAAATGCATTGCTAATTTTTAAAATTATTGGCCTACTTTTTGGTGATATTAGTATTATATTATACATGGCTAGCCACCACCATTGACTTGGTGACTTTATTCATCCTAGAGTGGACCTTTGAGTCATTTAAGGAATTCATAAACACCTCATCATGAAAAATGTAGGCATGCCCATATTCAATATTTACCCTTCCTTTGAGTCTCTTAAGGTGTTTTCTCATGTTCTCCTCGAGGTCCCATTCTCTATAGGGTGCCCAATTGAAATCATAATGGATTTGGGGTTTTTTCACCAACTAGAAGTGTTCCCATTTAGTGTATTGAATTTTACCATTACTAAGGGGAGTTGGGTGCACAACTCCCTACTTCTTATTTCTTATCTAAACATCCACTAAGTTAGCTAATTAGGAAATAATTTCTGATCTTCTAACTTTGTCTGGGACCAACCTAGGTAGATACAGAAGGTAGGCTCTGGTGCCCTCTATCTTGATTATGGTGTAGTCTAAATAGATCCAATAATCACCCATATTTCCTATGATCTAAGATATTGGGCATATATGGATTGGTATACCATTAGTTAGAAGGTCTTAGTAATCTTTGTCATGTTCCTCCTAAACTTGTGAATGTGGAGGATGTTGAATCTTTCACATATCCTACTAGTTCCCAAGGATCATTGAAAGATACATGGATTATTCTAGTTATAACATCCACCACATAGGATATCATATAGAAGTTATGATATTGGGATTTGTTCAGACTGGTTATTATGTTGATGATGTTGGAACTGATGATTCCCCTATGGCAATGATCCTTTTGGAGGTGACAATAAGGTTGAGTAGGGGAATCTACAACTTTTTGACATAAGTCATTATGGGGAAACCATATATTCTATTTGATAGGTCCATGGAAATTATAATTCCAAGTCAAAAAGTGGCTATTGGGATAGAAGAAATAAGGCCTTTAATTGTAAAAGTGTTCAAGTTATGGGATTATTATTATGGCTTGGTAGTTACATTGTTTTCATGTGTCAAAGTATTGACTAGACTTTGTTTGTATGCCATCTCAAGGGTAGGTAACATGTAATACCTTTTGAATTCTCTACCACTAATGTGGGCCATTATTGTGCTATTTTTGTAAAAGTGAAATATTTTTCTAGAAATTTTACCATTTGTAAATAAATTAAATAATAATTTGATGGAGGGCATTACCTCATGTTTACCTATGGTGTTATGTAGACCCACTATATTGATTAGCAATTGGTCATCCTAGTACCTCCATTACAATGTAGAGAGTTGGTCCTCCCGAGTGTAAGGTTTGGCCTTGTCAAATTCTTCCCAAATAGAAGAGAAGTGCTTTAAATCATTTTTTAGGGTAACTTCATTAAACATTATGTCAGTATATTTTTTTATTCTTGCAATTGAATATGTAAATGTAGGAGGTGAACTTTGAGTTGAAGAAGCCATGATTATGTGGCTATGAAAATTTTGGTTCATGAGGGTTCAAAGTTGATCTTATAATTTACTAGTTTGATGGAAATATAAGTGTAATTGTCTCTAAAAATAGAATATATTTCATTTATATTCATTAGAATCACCTAATTTAATGTAAAACTGTTCAATTTATGTGAATTAATGGTGTCAATGGCTTTGGATCCTTGCTTTTATTTTTATTTTTTGAATTTCACCTAACTCATGGGATGGTGACACTTTGATATCTCTTATTGATGATGTTATTTAACATGATCTTTCTTGCTTTCTTGGCCAAGGATTTTGTACATTAATTTCAATATGTCAATATTCGAGTAAATAGGATGGAGACACTTGGCATAGTCTTGGAAAGTCTCTCACCTAATGAACTTGAAACATGTTTCTAGTGTTGAAATGTCATGGGTTCGTGGGTACATGCCACATGTACTTGACTATTGAAAATTGAATTCTTAAGATTAAAGTAATGATTACCCTTAATGTTACTATAATTACCTTCATAGTATCACCCAATAATACCTTCAAATAGACCTTAAAGGGCCTTCTAAAACTATTAAGGGTAACCTTATGCATGTTTGTAAGGTATCTCCTTAAAGATACCTTCAAAATCTTGAGTCCACCATAGAGGTTCAAATCATATACAAGATCCCAAAATATAAGAAGCTAATCATTTTCCATAATTTTTTAAAAAAGCCTCATTAATCAATATCATTTTGAATACTAATTAAATCATGGTTAAATATTTACTTAATTAGCTATTTTTATCTACATGGATATTACGCTCTTATGCATGTTTAAATTATATCTCCTATAAGATACCATAAAAGTAGGATGAAATGAACATTGAAGTATGGATTATATGATATTAAAATCTATTATTTCTTTGGATTGACATAAGTCGTGTCATTATAAAAAAAGTTATACATTACCTTTTTAACATTTTAAAGTTTTGATATATCTACATGATTATGTTATGGTATAAATATAGTTTTATCTCCTACATATAGGTATAAATTGGAATGATTTAATAAATACCCTAATTAATATCTCTTCTCTTGTATTTTTCAATGTCTAGGATGAAAAATCATACATCAATAGTTTCCAATGTGGAGACTATGTTTCTATCATAAATAATGGTAAGTTAGTTGGCGAAGGAAGAATACATAAAGTTGTAGGTTCATATGTTGAATCTCTGGAATCTATAAATCTCACTTCCACATGTCATAATGAGGAAATACCCATTGAATATGTAAGTATTAACATGACTAAAGCTTTTGATCTGACTCTACTACTTCCATTCCTTGCATATTTTGTGGATAATTTGGGGGATGTGGTTGATAATTTTACTATATGGAGCACAAGAATGATGGAACACATCATAGACAAGTTTTTTAATATAAAATGACATGAATAAAAGGTAAAATAATTTCAATTTAGCTCTATAAATATAACAATTGAAACAATAAAACCCTTCTTTGGATTCATTTGTTCAATATATCAGTGATCCTAATTTCAAAGCCTAAGAAATTTTTTTCTTGGGAAAAGGTACATTTGTTACAAAAATGTACAAGTCTTGAAAATGATGAAATAAATGCTTTTGGTTATGTTGAATTTGCACAATCAAGGGATATTTTCAGTTGCATTCCTATCCAAATGTTAGAAAATGAATTGTTAATTTTCATAAGGTAAGTTTTAAAACATTATGAGACTTGAAGTGCAAAGGTAACTGAAACATATATCATTAGATGGCCTTCCAACAAGATAGTGGAAAATGAATGTAGAGTAATCTACTTACCATACATGACACTAAAAGAGAAATAAATTTGAAAATTTTAGGATATAGTGGATAATGAGGTTCATCCTTACCTAACATTCCTAGTGAAAAGGCATCCAAAAAAATTAAATCATGCCTATACCTACTTGGCTTTAAAAATAAATCAACCAAACAATTCACTCAGTTAGGTGGAGTTTGATAAAATCATAGATAGTGAGATTATAATAATGTATGTAGATAAATGTTGTACCAAAAAATGTTTTTTATTTAGGATTATCATTTGAGGTGATAAACTCTATAAGGATAAAGTTTATTTATTCCACCACAATATATAGGAAGCAACATGTCTTGGATCCCCTTTCTGTCAGTGTGTTTAAGAACAATAAAAATAAAACTACAATTAAGTTTAAGGGTATAGAGATCTGTTTAAAAGCTTCTCTTAAAATATATGGATTAAAGAGAAGTAGATTTTTTCCAATCAAAATTATCACAAAAATGGGGAATGAAATGCTTTATATGTAGGGAGATTTTTAGAAAAGCCACAAAAGAAGACAATGATAGCTAAATATTTGTTTGACCAATTGGTGGATGATTTTGTAGATGTTTCTCGAGGACTAACATTCCAGATATATAAAGATGCCTCACGAGAAAATGTTTGACAACTTCCAACATCTTTTTCTCAATAATTTATGAGTTGCCACATCAATGCACAACTAGAAAATATGGAATATGAGCCACTATCCCATCGAAAATTTAATAACATGTGGAGAACTAATTTTCATGATGTGACCATTGCCAGATATTATGATTTCACTAGGTATAAAACATGTATCTTGTTGACTCAACAAAAATGATCTAGGTCCCTCTCTATAGATCAAGAAGTTTGTATCGATCAAGAATTCAAGATGAATTGAAATCAGATACTTTTTGCAAGATAAATTTATTACACACATAGATAAATGTTAGATAAATTCCCCAAAAAATGCCTTAGTTTTATTCATGACAAGGTGGAAGGTAAAAAAACATTTATTGTAAGCACATTGATAAAAATTGATAGAATTGTAGAGTTGTCAATGGCATGGATTATAACACATGTTCATGGTCTACGTAGATATGGAAATTTTTTTAAAATATGTTCTTGGAGAATCTAAATTTACTATCACCTCATTGAACAAATGATTCAGAGGTATGGAAATAATAATACTAGATACTTATGGATCTTTACTATATAAACTTAGATCTTCAAAATATCTATTGTATGATGTAATTTTGTCTAATAATTGCTACCCTGAATGTAATAATTATAGAGAAGAAGTACAATCAAATTGTGCCCTCAAGAAAATTCCTTCCAGGCTATACCTTCAACTAGACAATTATTATGAAGACAATAATAACATGTACTTACTTACTTCCATCCATAATTATGTTTAAAAAATGTCAAACCTTATATGGAACTAATATTAAATTTTTAAATTCACAAAATAATGTTTTTTATATAGGTTTGTGTTGTAATATTTATCTCTCCTTGTTTATAAAGTTGGTTTCCTTGATGTCGAGGTTGGATTTCTCCCTATAGGACATACCCATGAGAACATGAATGATATATTTGGAAACTTGTTTGAATGTATAAAGAGGAAAGATGTATGGAGTATGGTAGAGATGATGGATAGTTATAATTCATGTGAAAATACAAGAGAATTCACACCATATTTGATTTAAGTAGTGGATTTCAAAGACTATGTTAATATTTACCAACTAAAGGAAAGAAATGAAATAGTAAGCTTGCCAAAAGGTCAATACTTTATTTTACTCATGGTGCAAGGTCAACCCATTATGCATTGTAAAAAATCTATAAGAGTTAAAAATTAGTCCCCTAATTACATTATGGGGAAAAAAGAAACTGGTGAGCCAAATGTTCTAGAAGGTAATTTGATGAAAATATTTGTCAAAGACTTGAAAAATAGAGAAATGTCACAAGATTGAATTGTTGTAAAAGTATTAGATAGAAGTACAAAGAAGAGTGAAAAAGAAAATAAATATAACTTGATTAAGTATGTATAACAATTTAATGAATTTGGTTTGAATAGAAATAGTAAGTGGAAGGATCTAACATATTACTTCCAAAATATCCATGACACAATGAAAGAGGACATGTTCCCTTTTGAAGTTGAATATATAGGAACTTTTTGGCCTAGAACTCACCATGACATACCCACACATAGAGATTTACACAAAATTATTCATGATAGGATCCTATATTTTGTAGTGGCATCTATAAATACATATATTGGTCCAAGAAATAGAAGAACAAAAAATGCATTTGATCTACTTAAGATGTGTAAATTTGAGATATTTTATTTGTCAAACATAATGATTTTACAAGATTGGACTACACAATATGCATTTTTAGAGATAAAATCAATATTAATATACTAAAAACAAATAGAGATATATAATAAAGAGTCAATGTCATTTGGTTCATCCCAGTTCATACAGGGGAAAATATGCAAAAGAAGAAAATGGTTGTTTGGACAAGAAATGAAAATCAAACACAATTGACACATCTTTACCATCCATACTCATAGATAATATCATCTACGCTTGGAAACTAAATAAAATTTGGAGAGGTTATACACTTGTTCTCACTAATTTTTCGAAAGGCGTTATAATAGACTATTTGAATGCATCATTGCACTAGGAACTTTAAAAAATAGTGATAAAGTATTGGGAGCTATTTTTTTCTTTCATGAAATTGGATATCATTAGATTTAGATTAAATAAATAGATCATAATCTAATCAATCATCGACATGTGGCATCCCAATCATTATAGGTGATTTAAATCACATATCACTGGAGCACTTGATTAATGTATGGATTATTTTTCCTTAAGAAATAAACCACCTAGGGTTATTATCTATAAATGCATGGTTTGTGAACCTATTTGAATGACCATATCAATTCAATTGAAGATATTAGAAATACCATCATCCTTTTGACTATTTTGCCGATTTAGATAGATGTGATTTATTTATAATAAGCTCAACTAATCTTTAATTATTTTCAATTATTTTAAATGATTTCAACTTATTATAAATACATTAGATAGATGTGATTTATTTATAATAAGTTGAATTAATTCTTGACAAAGTCCAATTTATTTATGATAGTTTTTAACTACTAATTATTTTTTATCATTTTAAATAATTTGGACTTATTAAAAATACATTAGATAGATTTTATTTATTTGTAATAAATCCAACTTAATATTAATAGAGTCCAAATTAATCCTGATAAAGTCAAATTTAATTATGATATAGTCCAATTTATTTCTCATAGTTTTCAAAAATTTGGACTTTTGATAAGTCCATATTATCTAAAATATTCCCTCTTCCCTCTTCAACATTATAATTTTGGATTATTTTTGATGGCATTCTGGAAAACCATTCCACCCCTAAAATAACTAGGGTTTCCTAAACCACTTTTGGGTTATGTTTATGATGCAATTATCTGAATGAACTAGGATCTAGACTTATCCTCTATTGAAAGACCAACACCCTGCTTCTCTTCCTTTTCATTCAATTCAACTATTCTGTCTTGCTTATTCTAAGGGATTTTATTTGATGACCTTATAGTCTTCAGCTTATACTATCAAAATATCCCTATGAACATGTTTCCCCAAAGACATTCCTTGAACATTACTATATATTTTAATATATTCATAAATTATGTATGATAATAATATAAATATATAAGATACTAATAAATTTTTAAAATAATATAATGTTGTGAAGGTTTTGTATTTATTATAAGTTTTTATTGTAGTTACATTCAAACTTAAATGAAACAAAAAAAATTCCCTAAATCTAATAAAAGGATATATTTTTGAATTAAAACATAGACATGCCATTAATTTTTACATCCAATCACCATGAATTTTAAATATAATTATTGAAATATTAAATGATTTTAATGCATGAAGTAAACATTTTTTTGTGTTTACTAAAATGAATTATATAATTCAAATGAAAAATATATATCATTTTAATTATACTCAGTACATGCTTAACATACATCTATAAAACTATCTATGAATTTTTTGAAGATCTTAAACCAATAAATATACTTTATTCCTAATTGAATCCAATGTCGTAATTTTTTCATTTCTCACTTATTTTATTTACCAATTTTTTTATAATATTACATCATTTAGAATACTTAAATAATGTACACAGTATCTAATTGAAAAAATATTCCCCACATTATATTTTGTTTGCCTCACAAAATTATGCCATGTTATTTTCACACACTTTAGCCATAATATTAAAATCAATCATTCTTATGAGAAACTTGAAAACTGATCCATCATGTATTTTTTCTTGAAACAAACATTATAAAATTTACATCAATTTTTATTTATTCATGAAGTTCAAAGTTTTTCTGCAAGTTAAATATGTTAGTGGTACAATCAGTAAGAGGTGGGGGGGGGGATTGGGGGGTGCACGCTGAATCAATGACCCTAGATATTTCAATTTAAATTGTATTCCTTTAAAATATTAATGAATCAACATTTATCAATTTGATCAAGCAACATTAACAAATGATCTCATTCATTCAATGCATATACAAGATAAAACACATGACACATAGTTCCTATGGGAAACCCTCATGGGAAATAAAACCCACCCTCAATCGTTAAACACAAATGGAATACTATCTTATAATAAATTACAAAAAAAGATACTGATAAACTCCTTTAGACCAGTAAACCTTGATCATATCCTCCTAACCAAAGGTATTTACTGAAACACCTATTTCACAAGGAACAACTACCCCTAAGGAAGACCAAGTCCTCTAAAACCTCCTTTGAACACCACCTTAGAAATGATGTCTTTAACACCTAATGATGGATCTCTATTTTATAACCTCTACACAAACTCTATCTCTCTCTATTTGAGACATGCCTCTCAGATAGGCATGTCACAAACTCTTTCCTTCTTCATTCAAATTCTCCTCATATGCACACTCAAACCTCTACACATATCCTCAAACTAAAATATCATTATCCTAACATTAGTAACATGACCTACATGTAATACACATAGCCAAAAAACTATTACACACATTATCTCAACCAATAGGCACATTACTTATTCACTTCACAACTCTCACATCCACCTTGCACAAGTCTATCTCACATGTCACACATAAAGTCTATAAACCAACACATTTTATTAAACTATATATAGAGAAGTACCAAATTATAAATTTCAAAAAATCTATTTTTATCCAAAATACATGCCTTTAACCTTAAGGCATATCAGATGTATCACACTTAAGCATAAACCACTTTGAAATAGGCCTAAGTCACTTTTACGTCCTATGGAGACCCATTCAAATATTTGACACTTCTTTGAGCAAAGTAAGAACATAGGAAGATTTAAAAACAACATGGACCAATTATAGATGACCCTTTTGGCATCCTCAAATGATCATAGTTTCCAAAACACTCTTCTGCTAAAGCGCAATTAGCTCAAACACTTCTCTATACACACATTCATTATGAATGAAAACATAATCAACTTCTAAACCATTGTTCATATCAAAAAATTATTGGTAAAACCTCATAATGTACATAAATCATCCTTATATATTATAAAACACTCCCCAATATCTAATTCATCAATAGATATTGAAACCACATTAGAACAAGCTCAAACAATCTTCTTGGGTCACTTAGAGTCCATGAATGAACACACATTCAACTTTGAAACTTCATATATATATGAAGGTTCAAAGTTGAATGTGTGTTCATTCATCACATTCAACTTTGAACCTTCATATATATATATATATATATATATATATATATATATATATATATATATATATATATAGGCACACACACACACACACACACACACATACACATACATAATTTCATATCTTCAAATCCATATTTACATATTCATATTGGAGTATTATAACACTTTGATTTTTACTATATGAATAGATTCATCTTCTATAGAAATATATGGACAAATTACTAAGCACTAGTTTTTTCCCTTAGCAAATTCAAATATTCAAATCACAATGGTCATTGTTAAAACTTGAATACGATAATTTCAGCTCATGTCCTCTAAAATTTTAATAAATATCACACCATTACTATTCATTTAAATTTAATTTATAGATTAAAATTTTCAAATGTTAAAACTTAGTTACTTTGACCTTATCTTGTGTAATCTTACAATGTTGATTTATCGTGCACCATCAATCTCTGTATATCAACTAGGTCTTTCACTAGCCATGATTAATATTAAATAAATCTATAAAAATACCCACTTTCAATTAGATTCTTATCCTATAAATTTTATTATTCATTAAACCTTGAATACTTATTACCATCTCGATCAATACACATTGTTAGATCATGATCTATATGATTGCCCATGCACTACTAGATCTTCATTTGGTCCTGATCTTTAACTTTATTAACCAATGAACAATTTGACTTATTTAACTTGATGAACATCATATATATTCACTATAATAATTCCCATTATCTTTTTAATCTCCACTAGGTCTAGATATTTAACATCATGCAAATTGACTAAGTACGGGGACTAACTGTAATATGACTGGAAAGCCTACTTTGGACCTCAATAACTTCTTCTACACTTAGACGCATGATATAAAATTTAGACCATATGATATCCTCACATAGGATAATCCATCAATATAATGAAATTATCTTGGAACCTTTATTTTTTTTAGATATATCAGCATTAAAATGCTTTTTTAAAATGTTCTATCAAAGAGCCAACTATGCTTAGAATTTTTCTAGGAGACAAAATTTGAACATGCATATATTTTGACGTACTTTAGCACATGATATAAAATTTAGTGAAAATAAACTAGGATAAAAAATTAAAAAACCTATATGATCAAATTATCTATAAATGTCCACATGTGTGATATATTATACTATCAAAATACTTATCTCTTTCTTGCCTCATGCAAATTTGGTTAAGTATGGGAAAACACTATCAAAATGCCTGAGAGCCCAAATTTGAACTTTCATATATTTTAATGTAATTTTCATGACTTGAGATATAATTCATAACAACTAGGTAATAATTTTATTACAACCATATGACAAACTCCCTATGACTCATCTACATGTGGCAATTATGACATCATCAAACCACCTACTCAGATTTTATGTCACTAGATTGAAACTATTTAGATGAAAACTATGGAATACCCAATTAATTCCACTTATGCACACACTATTTACAATTATATAAATATTATTATATAACCCCTTTGACATGCTCAATATTCCATACTCATCCCTAAACTTCTCTCTCCATGCCAAAACTGAAGATCAACCAAGCAAACTTCAAGCATACTAGATTAAACAAATCTCACACATTGTCACTATTACTTAGGCTATAAAAACACTTCATATACTCACTATGACAACTCCATAACATCAAAATTAAATCATTGTTAATTATCCAACAATATTTCCCTTTGTCATTCATGTTAGCAAACATTATTTAGCTCACCTTTTTTCTTCAAACACTCCCAAGCCAGGAACTTTCACCACCTTTGCCACAATGACAAAGTGGGTACCAAAATATCATGGAAATGAAAATACCATAAATAGGAAAGGACCATGTTCTAAATGTGATACAAATTCCCCCTTACCTTGAGCCTACTTTTTCTTGCCTTGATAACTTCCTCATGCTCCATGCCAACACTCTCATCAACCAAGCATTGCAAAAAATGAAGAAAGAACACATAAAACTATAGAAATATGATGGAACAAATAAATAAATATTTGGGATGGTAAGATATATGATAAATTTTCACCTTTTGAGCATCTTTAGATTTCCATACACCATGAATATCTACCATACAGGCTTACTGGCATTCTTTCTCAAACCACCCCAAGGACCACCAATAGAGCTACATGACACTTAAAAAATAGTAAATATGCAATAATATAACCTGAGACCTCACCTTGAAATACTCATGCCTTGATATTTTGGATAAACTAAACAAAAAGTAATTTTCTTCACACTAATCCTGTCTAGTCTCTTTTTATCCCTATCTAGAACGTACAGATCCCAAAATTTTAGTAGAAATGCATTCAAGACCTAAAAATTCATATCTAGATAAATATAATATGTTACATCAAGCACATCAATTTTTAATAAATATCTCATCCTTTGAAATATACATCCTTCACAAACCAACTACTTAATTAGGCCTCCAACTTGACAAAAACATGAATAACTTGAGAACCAAAAGCCTTCAAATCTATGTGAAGATTGATTTTAAAATTCTCTTGGATAATTAAACCTATTAATAATACTTATACCCCAATTATAAAGAATACCACTTTTTTAGCAGAGCCAAAAACCCTAGAATATCAAAATAAATAAGGTCAACACAATACCTGCCAGTCAATGTCCACTTTTGAAATGTCTTTACACCTAGAGATAACATCAAAAGGAGCCTACCTGGTGGACTATGAGACATGTGTAATTTATCAATGCAGTCTCATAGTCCACCTCATCTTCATCATCATCTGAATCACTCCAGGTAGGCTCCTTTTGATGTGAAAAAATTCCTTCCTTAACCATGAATAGACCTTCATCTTCATGATCATATTCTGAATCTCTGACTTCACTTTCATCTGACGAGTTGCAATATTCTATCATGTATAGACTCTTCTTATCTTTGAAGTACTTCTTATTTTCAAACCTTCTTAATCCCTTTTTGATTTTATCATAATTGAAATATCTTTTTCCATCATAATGACCCTGATCATAATCTTCATCATCATCCCTCTTATTCTTATGAGGGCACTTATTATAAAAATGTCTTATCTCACCAAAATTGAAGCATTTTAGGAATAACTTACCTTTATATTTTCCTAAACATGTTCTAATTTCCTTGAAATCAAAGAAATTAGTTCATCCTCATCTATATCAAGAATGTCATCCTCCTTGATTTTCTTACCTTAGAACTTCTTCTTTGTCTTAATTTTAGTATTTAAAGCTAATTCCTTCTTTGGTGGTATATCATCATTCTTCTTAATTTGATAGGCAATAAGCGTACCATAAAATTGATCCATCTTCAACTGAGAAAGGCCATGCATATCTCTTATAGAATATAATTTTAGATCAAACTTGAGGGATATAGACCTTAATACCTTTTTAATAATAGTAGACTCTTCATGGTTCTTTCTAAGACCTCTGATGATGTTCACAATCTCACGAATTCTCTATATATAAGATGCCAAAATATCTTCTTCATTCATCTTGAGACTTTCAAAATACCTTCTGTGAGTCTGATGAGAGTAGGGTTAGTACCAAAAACCATCAAATTTTATGTATATTATTCCTAATTGAATAATATGGAAAATTCACCTATTTATTGAGGATATAAAGCTACTATTGAGTCATTAATAATGTATGTGTTAACAGTGTTGACTAATTTATTCTATAGTCATAAAATTGTATGCTTTTGGAAATCATTCTTTTAAGGGTACTAATATGAATCTCATGGTTATATTATCCCTTACCTTAGATATCCTTATGTTGTAAATGATGAGACTCGATAATAAATGGTATTATAAATCTATAGACATAACTGATCAAAATATGGATTTTGAAGATGAAAAAGATATCTAAATTCTTATACAATAGAGTAACAAAGATGATTGTTTCATAACCTTTGTAAGATAATTTAATAGAACTTAGAATTTATAATTCAACATATTTTTATAGTCATGCTCATATAGTGTTTATTTCAATTCGAGATAAAAATACTAAAATGATACTTCTCATCTGATTAGTATGAAAAAAAATAAAGCTAAAATACTCACTCTTAGTTAAGAAGCTACCAATTTTTTACAATTAAATAGATATATAAATCAAGTGATATAATTAAAATTAATTTATTCAAACAAAAATAGGTTAACCATTTGATCTTACCCCTATCATTGTACTCCTTTTTCTAGATTTTTGTTCCATGCACCAATTTTTCACTAGTTTATAATATGTTCATTGTTCTCAATGAAGTCTTGTATTATAACATATAATAAGGTATTAAAGATTTTATAATTATCAATTTAATACAACTATCATTTAATAATGGAATATATGTGAAAATATGGTGAATGGTAACCTTAATCATTTCATCTATCTTAGAGAAAATAATAGGTACCACCCCTACAATCTTATATTGTAGCCAATAATTTACAATTACAATAACCATTAAAGGTTTACACAAATTTTAGAGTTATCAAGGAAGATTACCTTCTCATTTTTGAGAAATAATATTGTACCATTTAACATTTATTAATTTTATTCCTCCATGGTAGTAACAATGAAAAGGAGGATGTCGTGCCATATCTTAATCAAGTATGGTAATAAATTAAAAAGTAAGAAACACAAGGAATATGTCATGTCATATCTTAATAAAGCATGGTAATAAAATAAAGAAAATATAAACCCAATTTATTCATTAAAATTATTAATTGACCTAGGTATTATTTACAACCACTTTTAATGATATAGGTCTTAGTTTATAGGTTGAAAGGTTATAATAATATAACTGAAAACATCTTCCTCATAATATATAGATATAATAACAAAAGTGGTTTATATTTTTAGTTTAAAATGAATAATTTAGTGTAAATTTAAGGTTTGTATGTATCCTTCACATGGTTAAGTTCTAACTAGGTTAATATCAAGGTAACCTTTAACATCCTTGAGATCATCACTTAGAAAGATTGTTACCTTTAACCGTTAAGACTACCAACTTATTAGTCTATCAAAATATTTCTGAAAAAATTGGAACAACATAGGTTTTATTATACTTATAATTTCTTAGCTAAGAGGTAAATTTTAATTTAAAAGGTAACCAATCCTCCTAGGAAAATGTTTATAACAAGAAGTGTTATTAGCATCTCATAAAAGTATAATAATATAATATAATTGCTTAAGAAAATTAACTTATAACTATTTCAAGCTATGTTTCTCAAGAATAAGCTTCCTAGCTCACTAAGGTATAAATACACATCATGGTAGATTGTATTAGACTTTTTTTTGACAAGTTGTCATGTGAATATGGTATTTCCTTTTATTTTAAAAAATTAAATAATTTATACATTTAACGAGAATCAGGTTGAGAATACGTCTTTTACCAATATATTTTTATAAAATAAATAGCTTCAAAAGTTATAACCAAGAAAAGGAAATAGGATTTATTTAACTTAAATAAATTAAGATGTGTTTCAATATCATCTCATGAGAAAAAATTTATATAAGTATATCATCATACATAAGTAATTTATTGGTTTTATGCACCTCATCCACAAGTTGCACTAAAACTATATATAATTTATGTTAATAAATGATAAAAATACTTTATATTTTAATATAATAAAAAATTAATAAGCTTAAAATAATAATAAAGTATTTAGATTACACAATAAATATTGACTCCTCAATATATCATGGAGGTAATCTCCTCTGACAACAATAATGGAACATGAATAATTTTACCTTTAGTTTTAGTTAAACAAAAAAAACCCTATGAATTTTTAGGTATCCATCACCTAGTTCGACCTTTTGAAATTATGTTCTAGTGTAAAACATATCCCAAGCACTTCCATCAAAAAAATATTAATAAACCTATATTGAAACACTACCCAAAGATGCTTCCTTGGCTCTCAAATCTTCAAATAATGCATAATATATGTCAAACTCATTATTTACAAAATAAAAATTGAGTAATAAAGGCTTTAAAATATTGATAGCCTCAATCATCAACCTTTCTTTATAAGATTCTAATCTTTTGAATTTAGCTACTAAATCTCATGTCTTTGTTACCCTATCTTTTTCAAAACTAATTGACTATAAGATTTTTTCATTAATTCTATAGATGGTGCCCTCAACTTCATTTTTAAAGCTTTCAATAGCCTCTTAAATAAATCTTTAATTAGGTCTATTGAATAATTATTAAATTGGGGTTATTAAATTGGTAACTCTCATATCCACCAAAAGCTTCAATGATTCCATCTCATAGCTGAGAAAATGCTCTAGCAATGTTTTCATTTTATTGTAGCATTTAAACGAAATATCCCTTCTTAAAATTATATAATTTAAACATCAAAGAACATCCATGCTAGTCATAAAATTTAACTTTTTCAAAGAGTTTGTCCTAGAGCATTGAACCAATAAATTTAGTCTTCTTTCTAATTATTTCATTTGATTCAAAAATGTAAATATAATTACGCTATTAGATTAGCTTCTAATCCTGAAAACCCTGACATGATACAAAATTTTGTATAGATTGATGGCTTCACTATATACATCAAAAATAATCTCCTAAGGCACCTATATGATTTGAATTTATTGTAACTCTTTTAGGGCATTCATATTTATTTGACACATTTCCCTCATTGTTGCCCCCATAGAATCCATAAAGCATCAATATTCTCAATGTACTTCATCAGTTCATTTATATTTATTTTGGGATTCTTTGGAAAATATAAAATATTCTCTCTTTATTCAAAATCCACTTCATTTTTCATTTTAATCATCAACATCATCTCTATTACCTTTTGAATGGTCCCACACTGCTTATCAAACCAAGTGAAGATTGTGTTATGTTCAACCATGAACAAATTCTATCTCTCATCTCTAGTATCTTGAGTTTATATTACCAATTGGGGAACAATGAGTTTTCCCATTTCAACTTATTAGTTTAGGCCTAATGGTAGAGAAGATGAAGGAGTCATTTAAGGTGTTACAATCAAAGGAAGTGATAAGGATGCACTTATTTTAATAAGAAACTAGAGGGTTGTTCAAACAAACCTCTTTCATGGAGATGTTTCCTTTATGGGGGTAACTTCAGTCAAGGATTTACTCAAACCCAAGGTAATTTCTAAAATCAATGTAGTTTTCAGCATGGACAATGGTTGTGGCATGGGATGTTATAATTGGGTTGAATTTTTCCATGAAACATATGACATTCGAGGATCAAAAATAGAAATAGTGACCAAATTATCAAAATGGATTGCCTTGGGAGTCCTTATAAATTTTGGATAATAAGAAGGAGTAGTTGAATCAATAGTAGTGATATTATACATAGATAAAATAGGCCCAAGAATAACTCAAGAGGGAATTATAGTTGGGATATCTATACTATAAATTGAATAAATAATAAAAGAGACTACCTTGTCAAAACTATGGCTCTAATCTTGTGTGAGGACCTACTATTCTGGTATGTTGATTAAGGCTCGTTTCATTCTCTATTCTCCCATACTCAAGAATTTAGATCTTTATATCTTGATCTCTTCATCATATAACTATGTAGTAGTGATAATTTTTAGATCCTCCACCTCAATTACTTCTTCATCATTTGGTTCCTCATTCATGCCTTAATCAACCATAGTTATTACATACTCGAGCTCTTCTTTTTTGACTAGTTTCATTGATTCCAGTACTTCTTTTGTTTCCTCTTCCTGTTATTCTTTAAGATATTCTTATATGATTAGAATACTAGGTGATGGTCTTTATTATAGTTGATTATATTTAGAGGAAGTGGGAGTATATTAGGCTTCCTTTGGTAAGTGAAGATAGGTGGAGTTGAGAGTGGATGAGATATGGGGATAATTGTAGGAATAACTAGGGTAGGAATTATGACTAGAGGTGGTGGTGAAGGAGTGGTAGATGTGGTGAATGTTGTGGATATGGATATGGAGGGCATGAAAATTATCCAATCAGACCAAGTACTAATAATGGATAAGAAAATAGTATGTATAAACTTAGTGAGACTCACGTTAGCCACTGTATTGAGGGGTGGTAAAGGTGTCATCACTAAATATCTCTTCTTTTGATCTGTTGAAGAAGTTATTTACATTTTCTTTTATTGGCTATCTCCATGGCCTAAAAATTATCTGTTGCTGATGTAGAAGGGACTTGGGGACATAAGAGACCCATAATAAGTTCCCTCATTATTTGAGGGTCTAATTTTATTTGACTGATAGATTCATATGGTTATTCATATGAAGGTACTTTTGAATGGGAAGGAGGTTGATCACGCAGTTGAATGTCATGTGATATACTTATATCCCACTGATGGATCCATGAAGCCTATTATTTATCTTCAATTATTTCAAGATCATACTAAAGGAATTGATCCCAAGTCATATATATTTAATTTTTATTCATTTTCATCCATAATTTAGTATCATCATATGCATTGATAAATACTACATTCTAGTCAAACTCCTCATGGCCATAAGAAACATGTACGTTCTTATTCTCCTTGAGATGTATGAGGCATCTCCTTACCTTGTTTATAATATCCCATTCCTTGAAATGTGCAACCTATAAATTTTACTGAGTCCATACCTTATTATCCTAAATAAAATGTGACCTAAGCACATATTTTTGTTTCCCAATGCTTAAAGGAGTCTTGAAATCATAGATGAAATGCCTTTCACCTAATTTTTCATCAATGCTATTATAAATATGATATGTTATTTTTTTTTCTACTACATTATATGGAACATGGTGTGGTAGCAATAGGGGAGTGGTCCTTATTCTTTCTACCTTGATGATATTCACATATAGGTAGCACCAATAGTTTTCCATTTTTCTTAGATTTTTATTATATTATCATATAATTTGGGTAATGATGTGCCCTGTATGGCCCTGAATATTTAGAGATATACATCCTCACATATCTTCTTGATTTAATTCTTATATCTCTGGATAAACATAGAATAATAGTCCTCACCTACCCTATTTTATAAATATTCATTTGAGGGATACCATTCTTGACCATAAGGAATATATATTATGCCCATCACTACACCCAATTGGTAACACATCATGTAAATATTTTTATGATTTTACCTTTGGTTTAGGTTATAGTAGGTTTGATTCTATCTTAGCACTTATTATTTATCCAAGCACCACCAATTTATTGGATTTAAACAGTATATCTAACAACATAACCAACTCAACTTGGATGTATGCAATACAAGGAAATCCATATAATCTATTCAATAGGGCCATAGATTTATTAATTATAGGATTGAATTTGAGAATAAAATTGGATGAGATAGCCCCTGTGGGATACACACTCTTTCCTTTAATAAGACATTACTTGAAATTTCCCACTAGTGTGTTATGCTCAAGCCAAATATTGGATGAAACCTTATTATAATTAGTTTAAGGGAACATGAGTGTAAGGATTATCTCAAATTCCCTACCCAAAATGTAAGAAACAACCTTTTAAACATTATTAACATGTAAAATATGCCCAAAAAATCTTACATTAACAAATAAAGCTCTAAGCATGTCATTATATGAGATTACCTTTGGTTCAGCTATTGCTCTATGGAGGAAATGTTCTTTGATAGGTAGGAGATCATTTATGTATTTATTAACATTGGGATAAATTTTATCCTCTATAGAATATGTATTTAATATTCCACTTCTTCCTAGAGTGCCAAGTAGCATAGAAACCTTAAATTTGATGCACTCCTTTTGAATACAATATCCATATATTTTGGTCCTTCTACAAATTATTAAGGAGAGGAAACTAGAGAGTTGATAAATTTTAAAGAATAAGGTATTGTTGTTCCTTATTTAGTAAAATTCTATTCATGAATCAACTAGTTCATTTTGTGTTTGTTTATTGATGAAACTAGGGGTTTTAAGACATTAGAGAGATTAGAGACACAATCGATTGAGAAATTAATGGTAAAGTGAGTTAACCTTTGTATAAATTTTGCATATATTATTCCCAAGCCCTAGAATTAAATGCATTTGTGTGCCATCAATGCAGATAACAAAATTTTATTTTAATTTCTATTTCAATTTAATCTTGTTAGTTATCTTTGGTGATTTCATTTTCTTGTCACATGGTAACACTTTGTTAAGCCTTTGAGTCTATTCATAGCCTTTGGGCAATTGGTTAATTACTCATTGACTTTATTTTTTCCATTCCAACAATATTTTCCTTCTATACCTTGGTTGTGCCCCCTTTCATAAATTTCACTTGTCTAGTGCTTGACATGTATGTTCTTTACCTTCCCATCATTTTTTGTATGCTCTATTATCATGGTTCAACATGATTAATCTAATGGAATGACCTTGATTATATAGAGACATAGGATGTCAGAAACATTATTGCCTAATCATGTGAATTATGTATGTTTTGAAAGGTCTCAGGTAGCATGAGACTAACATATGGATCTATCTCAATTTCTTGGGAAGTTCAAAGGTTTAGAGACTTTATATTTAAATTTTTTATTATAATTAGGATCTACCAAAGCTGAGTTAGAATGTAAATTTTCCAAGGGTTAGTCACTTAGATCATGCAAGTTTAGAGGTTTATATTCTATAGACCAAAGGTCTATTACATATTTCTAGGGTTCTATTTGAAAAATATCTACTAAGTGTTTAATCTCTTGGAACCACATAATATTATAATCATTAAACTATTGAGGCTCATGATCATTTAACCTTTTGGTTGAATAATGGAGGTATATCCATCACCCTATTTTCAAAAACACACTATATGGTGATTTCTTAGAGAACAATAACTCATAAAAATTATAATTTGATCAACTTCTGAAAGCTTTATTTAAATTAGAAATGTCACCCAATGAATTTTAATAGCTCAAGAACATTTAAAGGCTGAGAATCATTATGGAAGATTAATTTTTTATATGATGAAAGAGAAACACATGTTGTAATCATGTATAACATAAGTGAGATTTGATCATGGATGGTCAATAAATCCCTGTCAATAGTCCTGAAATCACACAAATTAGATGCAAAACTAGGATGAGAAAATATTTAAACTATTAGTTTATAGACCATAGCATGAAAATAAAAACTCATTAAAACTCAAGGTGTAAAATAACTTGAGATACCTATTGAAGCTCTGATTTTCATGGTTTGAATTCTTGTAAATTATGACTTCATGAGAATAACCTTAGACCGTGAATGAATAAAAATTAAAATATGGACTTATAAGGTTTAGGGATTCCAAAATTAAATATTTTAAAATAATGGGTCCCCACCTAAAATTTTAAAAAATATGGTGCTTGTGTTAGGGGGACAACAAATGGTGACTCATAGGGGGAAAAATACTCATGATCATTATGAGAACCCAAAACTTTAGTAATATATTAAAATCAAACTTAATTTGATAAATAAACAATAATGAAACTAAGACTATAGAAAATAATCTTACTTCCTCATGTAATGTACTAATCTTTTCATTCCTTAGATTTTGTGTGGCATAGTGGCATCAATTTCCCTTAGTTATGATAAATTTTAGGAGAGAGATGAATAAGCACTTTAGGTCTCATTTTAAGTTCTAATAGTGAAACCAAATAAATAAGTGAAGCCTAGGTATTTCTCTACTACCAGCTAAACATCCATAGACTTGACAAGATGCCTCTAGCCCCACTTAAAGCCTTGTTCTAATGCCAACCAAGAATCCATATCCCTAATAAAGGTTACTTAAATCACCCATATTTTATAAGTTTGAAGGATTCTTTTATGTTTTTTTGTAAACAAAAATATAATAAGGCTTGGGAACCACCATTAGATAGGCGTATGAATAAGATTTGTTTTTTGTTAATATGTCCATATTAGTTTATATCAAGTCCTATGTTTATTATTGTGTATCCAAGTTGTAGCATGTAGTAGTGCAATGAATCTTTGGAAAATGGATTTTTTTAATAAAATTCACATAAATATATTATAAAAATTACCTAAAATTCAATAAACTTATTAGGTCTAAGGAGAACATAGTTTAGTCATAATACATACCTCGATCCCAGACAGTCTTGTACTACCAAAATAAATCTTCTTGAGGACTAGTGGTTTCTCTTTACATATCATCACCTTTTTTTAATATATCTTCATAATCTCAGCTCAATAAATTGGTGAAATAGTTATGCATTATAAAACTTTAACCCATAAAACATAACAACTAG
>JARHVA010003311.1:285000-347500 GCA_037957365.1 Torreya grandis | reverse complement strand
TCTTCTGGTGTGAATTATTTCATTTGTGTCCCTGATCATGTCACTTTCATTATTATTTATTTAGACATATTTGGATGGGGTTTTGGTATATTTTTTATCCTTCTTCTCATCTTCATCTCATTCTTCAAAATCTTCCTCTTCAATGATTTCAGGAATGTCTACTAAATCACTAATTTTTTATGTTCCATCTTCTTCTATCCTGATACTTGCACTTTCAAAAAACTTCTCAATTCTTTTTTATAACATTTATAAGCTTGAATTTTTCAAGAATAACCAATAAATATACCTTCATTTGCTCCAGATCTAAAAATACCATTTTTTTCATTAGTTCACTTTATGAAGCATCTACTACCAAAAACTCTGAAATAATCAACTGTTGTTGATTTGTCTTTTCATATCTCATAAGGAGTCCACTCACTATTGAATCTCAATAGTTATCTATTTTGAATATGCACTACTATAGCAAATACATCTCTCCAATATTTATCTATTATCTTGGATTTATTTAGAATTATTCTTGCCATCTCCTAAACTATTTTGTTTTTTGGCTCAACTACATTTTGTTGTAGATTTTTAGCTGCAAAATAATGTCTCTTTATTCCATGGTCTTCACAAAACTCAATAAACTGATCTAACATGAATTATCCTCCTTGATCTAATCTTAGACACTTAATCTTCAAACTTGTTTCATTCCCAACTAATGATTTTAATGCTTTGAAATGTTTGAAATCTTTTGATTTTTTATTTAAAAACATTACCCAAGTCATACATGAAAAATTATCAATAAGCAACATGAAATATTTCTCACCTTGAGTACTTTGAGTTCTCATAGGTCCACATAGATCAATGTGAATAAGCTCTAACATCTGAGTGGTCGAGTACTCTTTTGTTTTGAATCACCTTCTGGCCTACTTCACATGCTGACAAGGTTCACAAAGTGTGTCAGATAGCTTTGTAATCTTTAGAAGATTTATGATTGATTGCTTCTTGTTGATGTTGACAAGATTGTTGAAATATATATGTCCCATTATCCTATGCCATAGCCAAATCTATTCAATCTAACTCAAACAACATCTTTGACCTTTGATGTCTGATAACATATACAAATTATTACCTCTTCTCTAAGCATCTATAACCAACACATCTGAATCTTTTCTCCTAATTTAAAAACCTTATATATGAAACTTTAGTGTGTGACCTTGATCATGTATTTAATTTACACTCAAAATATTATGCTTAAGACCTTCTACAAACAAACCATTTTCAGTTTTAGTTCTACCATTATCCAAACTTAGTGTACCTTTTTGGCAATTATGGTAGTAGTACTATCTTCAAATTTCACTATGCCACCATTGATCTTCTTCCAGGTTATGAAATTAATTTTATCTCCTGTCATGTGCCTCAGACATCTAATGTCATTGAACCATGTCTTTTCTTTATTTCTTACATGCAAAATTGTCTATACCAACATAGATTTTTTAAGTTATTTTTCTCCCATGACCCTATCTAAACTTTCTTCTTGATGAATGGAGCCTTGAAACTCTGGTCCTTGTTGATTGACTCAAACACACTTATATAGTACAAGGCTATGTGTCCAATGTTGTTTCACTTGTAACATATTATGGCCTCTTCATTAAATCTCAATAGAGGAGAAAAAGAGTTGTCTCTTCTACTTGAATCTACATGACTTTCCTTCTCCTTATTTCTAAAATTGTTAGACTTTTTTCAACATTCTATTCTATTATGACCATATCCATTACAATAAAAATAGTAACCATGAAAATAGGACCTATTTATGTATCTCTGGCCTGATTGCCTTTTTTAGCTCTGTTCACTCCAGCCTTCTTTGTTTGAGATGTCATCTGTACTCTTAAATTCTTACTTTTTTATTTCCTCTTTTGTAAGAGCTTCAACATAGCTCTTTCCTGATCTACCTTCAAGCTGTAAAACATTTTCCAAAGGAACCTACTCTTATACCAATTTTTAAGCATGAAATATACTAAGAGGGGGGGGGGTTGAATCAATAAATTATATATATCTTTTTATTTAATAAAATTCCTTTAATTTAACCACTTAACCATACATTCAAGATATGGAATAAAACTGAAACAATAATATGCACCACACAATAGAGATGTAGAAACCCAAAGTGGGGAAAACCACAGAGAACAATCTCAAGTATATGAATGAGCACCAACTAAAATTACAAAGTTCACAAGAACCAACTTACAGGAGCACTAACCCCTTTGCTGTGCACCAACAAATCAACTATTTGTGAACACCAACCCATAGGAGCAATAACCCCTTGCAAATATTTGTGTACACCAACCCATAGGAGCACCAACCCTTCTTGTGTATAAAACACAACTATCTATCAATGTTACTCAACAAATGATAAAACTATACAATATCTCTTACTTTTCTCTCTTTGAAAACAAATACAAACCATGAACACTCTTGTATCTTTCAAATGTCTTTTCAAGCCTTTATTTATAGCTTTCCAAATGAAATTTGGCATTCACCCTTTGTGACCCTACAATCTTCATGGAAAATGGTGCCAAACATGCATGACCCTTCATATCCTTACATTTGAAAACTCATATGGTGACCATTCATAAGTAAATCCATTCTTTCCTCCTTTGTCTTTATCTTGGTGACTTTTTGTATTTCTCAAAGTGTCACTTCATTGAAAAATGTGTCATACCCTCTTTTGTCTTCACATGGTGACTCTTGGAATTCTTCAAAATGACTCTTCATGAGAAAATGCATCCCATTCCTATTTTTTCTTTACCCCATGACTCTTTGACTTTTCCATGGGCCTTATTTTTACTTATATGCAACCAAAAATATATTTGTTAATATTAAATAAATATTAACATACATTAACCAAGATATGAACATTAAAAACATCATTAAATGCAATGGGGCCTTTACCACCAATGCTAGACCTTTGACATCAATGACAATATTTTCAACAATGGTTTTATTCAGAGTCATTTATTTTCTTTATTTATTTTCATGTATCAAAATAAACAAATAAGAGTAATTTTTTATATTATATCTATAGTGAGATGCATTATCAATGGAAAATTAATGTCTCAAGTACCATTTTAATTTATGTCAAGTATTTTTATTGGTAATTATTGTGTTTTTATCAAAAGGTAATTATCAAATGAGTTGAGAGTCTAGAGTCATTTCTTATTCTAAAAGACTAAAAATTATTAAAAACAAATCTCTTATAGATTTATTTTATGGGGATCCCAATGTCCGAGGCATAATTTCACATTATAGGAGGGAAGTAATAAGAACAATATGGAAATAATCAAGATTCACAACTCCATTGAATAAGTAAGCAACTTCCCATGAAGGATGTTGGAGGAACCAAAGGAAGGAGGTTTTCTAAGTCTCTCATTAGTCACCAATGACAAGGCACATATGATTCGATTGTGTATTTGTTTTAATTGTGTGTTTTATTTTAGTTGTGTGTGAATAATAACATATTATATATTGTTATTATCATTTGTAATAAGTGAGATAAAAATATTTTGTATTTTCCTCTAATGTGAGATAGTGAAGAGAGGTAATTAAGGTACTACACATCATGTTTTGGCTGGTGGTAATCCACTTGCAGATACAATTTTTTATGGTTTTTGGAAAACCACTTGATAATCATCCCTTTTTAGCCATCGGTAAGCCATATGTAAAAAAATCATTAATATTTTTGGTTATATTGATAAAATCACCAAATCATGAGTGTAGGTGAAGATATGTGATTGATTTTATCCCCATGTTCACACTAAGGGGGTGATTTTTGAGGTTTAGTATTCACATGTTGGTAAATAGTTAGTAAGTTATAATATGGTAACTAGTAACATTATTTTTATGTAACAATAATGTATATTTGAATAGTAATTATTATTTATTTTATTAAATGAATATATTGTTGTAAATAATGTAATTTGTATCTGGGTTAGGAGGTTAATGGTTGAGTGATTGTAGGGATATGAGTATCTTCGATTATAGGAAAATAATTCCTCTATATTTTTATAATGTTGAAGAATAATTTAATTTGGAAATAATACTATGTTTTATGTTTTGAATTACTCTGTGTTTGGCTACATTACTTAGTGCATCTGATAACTTGTTTTATAAGATTGTATAATACCTAACAATCGGTGCCTATTACCTACAATTTGATGCAATTTATCTCAAATATCCTTAGCATCATTTTTTTAAACACATCTCATATATATGACTTTGTAGTCTGTTCTATATATGGCTTCCTTTTTATCATGTAATGCATTTTTTTAAGCCTAAGAGATTATTGTTATTCTCTATTTAATTGAGAAGGGCACATACTTATGAGTATGTAATGGATTATCTGAGAGTAAAAATCACCTATAGCTATCTAAGTTTAATTTATTTGTTCAATGATAATGCACATTTTAGTTTGAGTCATCATCTAGATAATACCCTAGCCTTTTAACATTTTTATAGGTCTAATCACTAGATCAAAAAAATGAAACTTTAACATCCACTTACTTCCCTTTTTAAAAAATTAATTTTATCCAAGTGTAAGCTTCATAGTTGGATTTGGAACAATGACATACAATTTTTTCATTAGATGTAGTGCCTAAATTTATTAAATTTTTTAATGAAGGTATATATTTGTTTATCTATCATGGAGTATCTCAGCTTAGCATCCTTTATATTGGTACTCATTAAGGTAATGGGATGTTTATTACCTATTATATCTCAAATTTTCACCCTTGAGAGGGTGTGTTAAATTACTCTCACTTAAACTATATAATTTGATTAGTCCTAGGTTTTGGGTGACTTCTAAGAGGAATAAATCTCTAGATTTTGGCTAGTTCCCCTTGATGTATCAATTAGGAACATAACACTACACCACTATATTGTAATGGAAAATAGAGAGGAATAACGTGAAAGGAATATAATTAGGGAGGTGATACAATAAAATAGTTTATCACTAATAACCAGTTGCATATGTGCATGTAGACCATGAGACTAGTCTGAATATACACTACTCCCAATCCAAATATCTTACCTTTGAATTTAAATGTGGATGTTGTGATAGATGATTATTCTAGGAGGATTAACTAAGAGGTATAAAATGATATTAATATATAGGTAAACACACTCAAACTTTACACTTCACTTCAAAACTTCACATGAACTTTAAGAGAATCTTTCAAATTACATATAGGTGTTATAGCAAGATAACATGTCAAGGAATACTAACCAAATCTATTAATAAAATAAAATATCCATACATACACACTAATTAGAGAGAGAGAGAGAGAGAGAGAGAGAGAGAGAGAGAGAGAGAGAGAGAGAGAGAGAGAGAGAGAGAGAGAGAGAGAGAGATGAAAAGTGTCATCTCTTGAGAAAATAAGTTAAAAATAAGAAGTATTCAAATAGGCAGTTTTAATGTGAATGGTCAAGTCACCAAGGAAATGATGTATCTTCACACCACCTAAATAAATAAATGTCATTAGACATATATTTAAGTCCCCAATAAAATCATATTTGCACACCTACTCTACAATATTTATCATGATTCACACGTTTTCTCTCTATGCAAGCATATTCTTTGTAGCCATGTTTTAGTGAAAATCTCCTTGGTTTGATAGGTATGGAGAAAATACAAGAAAAATGAGTAATATTTTATCACCCACTATCCCCTTACAACTTCACTCAAAATTTCATGACCTAACTCTAAAGGTAGACTTGTTTTATCTCTCTCCACTTTTGCCAATTAGACTTATTTATACCTAATACAAGTCCTCAATATAGGAGACTATAGAAGGTCATATATTAACACTAAAAATACTTAAAAATAATTTAGGGACATTAAATTAAGTGTTTTTTACATGTTTCAAATCATTCTAGTGGATATAACTTAATTTAAGTGAGTTTTTATCTTTTTAGGCCTAGTTTGTACATGCCTAGGCCTAAGGAGGCTGAGGGCTTTCAAAAATACATATTTTGATATGATGAATTGTTACAGGAAAATTAATGCATGTGTGGGGTCTTTCCCATCATTAATAAACCCATCCAAGTGTTTTTTTGCCTTTTTCAATCTTTTGTACCCTCTAAACAAGCCAAAAGGGTGGGAAAAGTGTGCAAAAATGACTACGTAGGCAATTGTAGGTGTTATTATTAATTTGGATCAAATTATGATCTTATAATTCTACTATAATGTTCTATTATTGCTTCCATACACTTCATATATCATTATAAAATCACCAATTCGATGTAGACCTTGCATCTTCCTTGGATTTTTGACAATATGTTTACAAAGACGATCTTTTTTGCAAGTCTGTAAGGTCCTATTATGATTTGCTACATAAAGAGGTTTATGGATAAGTTTACTTAATTTATCTCCATTCCTATTTCACTCCATAAACCATCCATGTCTTTTGCAATGCTAATCTCTCATGCTTGAAAATGTAGACCTATAAGAATGAAGATTTATAAGTCTGCATATTCCTTTTTTAAATAAATTTAAAATGATTTTATTATTCAAATAATAATTTTTATATCTTAAATTCATCTTTACGATAAATCTCAATATAAAACTCTTCTTTAGACTCTCTCAAACTACCCTTAAACACCTCAATTTGATTGCAAATCATTAGACTGATGTGCTTAGGTATATGGCTTTCTAATTCACTTCGAGGATGGTTTAATAATTTTGTTACATAATATAATTATAATTTATGTACTCTTAAATCTAACCATTAATTATATCCATGCCTATTTAACTTGAATTTCAAATTCTAACCTCAACATTATACGTTCATGCAACTTTAATCCTTGTCTTGGGGTTGTAGATGCATTTGGACTGTGTATGTCTCATTTAATCAACACTCAAAGATATTTATAACTAAAAAAATCATATTATTACTACCTAACACTCTAATTTTATATTAATATCTAATATCTTTTTAGGAACACATTTCATTTTCTTGGAAAGGAAAACCTATAGGTCCGTAGACCTATAGGTTTACATTTTAATCACTCTAAGCTCTTTATGATGCATTATTTAGACATTATAACACTAAAATAATATTATAATATGATAAAAATAATTAATAATTAGGTTTTATAGTATTTTACAATATAAATATCCTTTTTAGGCTTCTCAAAACACCTTGGAAATTAGTTTACACAGACCTTAGGGTTTTAGCCACCTCCTTTGTTCTGACCCTAAAAGCTATGTTTTGATGTTATATCCATGTTTTAAAGACAAAAATTAAAATCATTACCTCTTATATTTTCCCTAAATACACCTAAAAATCCTCATACATTTAAAAATTCTACCAAGATTCATGCTTTCAATGTCTTTTTTTCTAAACAGACCTGTAGGATTGTGTTGTGGGATGAACAATAGCCATAATTTGAGAGTGAACTATTGAGGAGGTAAAATTAATTATCCAAGGAAATTTTAACTTGAAACACATTATTTATGACCCTATAAACATATCTTATATTATACCATATTTGGTTCAATGTTAAAAAAATATTCCTTCCTCATGTTACAATCTAATATCCACTAGAACCCTGACTGATGTTTTGGCATAGATCTACAAATTTTCACAAAATGGAGATTATTGAATCCATTTGATTGAATTAAAACCAATAGTATTACCTTATTTTATGTTATTTATCCTCAAATTATATTTATAACCACTTGTACATGCAAAACCATGAACTTTCTTGTCACTTTTCTACATGTAACATCGATCTAAGCATCAATTTTATACAGGTTATTAAACTTTGTACACATTAAGATGTCATTTGGTGATTTTAAAGAGTGTTATGAATTTTTAAATAATAATTATAACCTAAAATTCACCTACCAAAGGTATTTCATTCTTTTCTAATCCTCAAGTACCTACATTCAACTCTATAACCTAACATTACATGAAGATTTATTGCCTCAAGGTTGCCCACATGTGCCAAGTCAAGCTAAAGAATCATATGAAATATTTTTACAAAAATCCTAAATCCATTCCCATATAAATCCATGCTTCCAAAATTCTTCCAAATCAGCTATTTAATAAACAAAACTAATCTAGTATGGGTTTTGTATGGTTTTAGACCACCCTAACTTGATATCAGTCATTAATTAATATTAACCCCTTGAACTCATTAATATTTCATGCAATATCAAGGACATTAGGGGCCCCATATTTGATCAAGTGGTTAGGACCTGGCCTTCTCTATCTTTTCCATACCAAACATATAAATACGGTCATGGTGAGCTTGCTAAGATCTCCATGGGAGAATGGGATTATTTTTTGCCTTATTTAGACCTATGAAAGTTTATTGAGCATGGATTTATCCTGGGAAAAATTATGGGATGCCTATTTATGAATTTAAACCTAAAAATGATCCTTGTTAATACGTATAAGTGATTGAAATACCCTTCTTTCATGTTAAAACTACAGTAACTAACCATTTATCTCATCTAACACTATCATATTATGAAATGCCTTCCAAATTCATGTTGTAAACCTTCTTGTAAGTCATTTTCAAGTACCTTGATACATTATTTAAAGCTTTATAGGTTTTCTAATGGTCTTTGACAAATCTACACATGTTAGTGGCATATAGGGAAGTTTCAAAATGACTTATTGACCTTGGATATAACATAAAACCTATAAGACATCAAAGGACCCTCTTAAACATAATAAGAACTTACAAAAGACACCCCATTGTATTCTTCTTAATGAATTATGCAAGTAAAATTCAATAGAAGGATTAAATAACCTAAAAACAACTTCATCTTAACTTAGCCAAAATAACCTTAAACAATGCTAAACACAAAGGGGAAACATCCTAAAAGGATATTTGAAGATCTTACATGGATATCAAGAAAGTTAAAATGAGCTAACTTGTAAGTTTATTATGGGATTCACCTATGGTAGGAAAAATTGGCTAACATATTTGGTGACCTCCTAGGATTACATGCTTGCTATGATCATTAGACGAGTTGTCTAGTCTATCCTTTTGGTATGGAGTAATCTCTCACTCAATCTTAGACCTGAATTGACCTTGACAATTGAGTGCAAATGCCTTTAAATTGATGATACAGCTAAATACCTCACCAAGAATACAAAATAATAATAATAAAAAACACTAAAGTAAGACACAAACACACACACTTGTTCTAAAAATCACTAAGGGAAAGAAAAATAAGAAACTATTGAAAATAACTAACCTTAAGACATTTTCCTCTTGGATTGAAAGGAAAATTTATACAAACTCTTCTTCCATGAAATGAGTAATGATCTAGATAAATCTTCCCTTTACCCATGATGCTTGGTAGAATAGTATTCTTACTTGCCAACTCACTTGGCATGCTCTCAAGTGAATCAATAGTATAAAACATGTTTCCAATGAAAACATATTCATCTTATGGTTCAAAAATCTTCTCATGACACCTCTTGATGTTTAAACGTACTTCAATCATAACTATATCTTGACTCTTAGGGGAAACACAAACTTTGGAGTCTAAAAGTTTTATGCAATTATGTACCTTCTATTTGATAGGTCCTTGGTAACTCCCACATTTATTTTTGAGGAAGGTAAAAACCTCACAAACATCTTCAACTTTCCCAACTAGAGATATAGGACTTTGAAAAGCCTCAAACTCATTGTAAATCTACAAATATTTTTGCCCCACATAATCATGGAAATTTTTATGTAGTTTGAGAAGGCATGATGTACATGATTTTAATATTTATGATGTGCCTCCATCACCATTATAAATTATGTCATGTGATCCTAAACTTCATGGTGATTTATAGGGAGAACTACAACCTTAGTTTCAACTATACTTTTCTCTTCAAAGGTGAGTGGTTCATACTCATTAGAGGCTATCTCAAGCAAGCTCAAGAACACATCTTGCTCAGTTATGAGATCATCTATCTCAATACTAGATGAAACCTATTTATTAAGACCCTCTATGAAAATATTCCATTGAGATTCCTCCATTTTAGAACTAACTAGCTCTTTTTGACAATAACAAAGAAGACTAGCATTTTCAGTCAAAGGAGAGAGTTCAATGCATAATCTTACCTCTTCTAGGATACTTGAGGAATCTTGAAAGGTATTCAGATACATCTCAATTTCATCTAGATTATCCCATTCATCAAGAAACTCTATGTAATTATGTTCTTGATCATGCATGGTCTCAATGAAATGACTACTTAGATGTGCTACTATTGTAAGCACCTCAATTGGGATTCTCTCATATTAAGTAATCTTATCCCACCTCAAATTTTACTAAATCAAGATGAATATCTCTTTCCCCTTCATTACAAATTTTTTATTTATTATTTTATTCACCAAGGGGAGTGCCAATGATAATTTCTTATTCATGTTCACTTGAAAAGTCTTCTTCATAGCCTTCATTTTGCTAACCTGTAGTTGTAACTTGATATTCATTGTCCTCTGAAAGAAAATTTTCTTCATAAATGATGGCTTGGTCAACATAATAAACCAAATTTGGGCTCTCGTGATCAATTATTTTATCTTTTTTCTCTCTCTATTCACCAACCAATCCCTCAAACCTTGATATAGTTTGATCTTCACCTTTTTTGACATGGACTTCCTTCTTCTTTTGGAATCTCTCTTGATTTTACTTCCATGATGGAAAAGTTTTATGTTCTTGAGGAAGGATGGTGGTGTTTGAATAGGTTTATGAATTTGTTTGAATATTGGTACCTATTTATTATTTTAGATTCCATTTTGGATAGACCTTAAAGATGGGAAAACTTGGAGCTCTTAAGTAGAGGTGGATGATGATTGAATAGGCAAATGTTCCTTTTTGGTTTCAACTTCTTTATTTAGGCATGTATTGTCTTTATTTCCCCATGACTCTACTACTTGTTTCCAACATTGGGTATTAGAGTTAGGATCTTCCTCTTTATGGTATGTTACAACTTGAGGAGTGAGTGATGAGTTAGAAAAGCTTATAAGTTGCCTTGGAGACTCATCAAATTTATGATTTTATAAAGGCATAGGAGAAGGTTCATGAAATACAATACATTTAGAATTGAAAAGATTGAGTGGGGCCTTCACATAATCAATCCTTTTTTGATGTATTATTTGAAGATAAAGTAAATTAGGAAAACAAGCGAACTTATTTAGAGTTAGAGAGCGTGATTGAGGATGGAGAAGCTTTAATTCTTGTTTTTCCCATCTTACTAATCTATCGTTCATAATTTGGTTTAAATATATAATTTACATCCTTTAATTAGTTAGGACATGATTATTTTCCCTCTCAAAATATTCCCACTCACTTATTTAAAACTATAATGAGTCCCTTAGATTTTCAGTAAGATGACTATGGACAACTCAGCCAAATTCTATAATTCAGTCTATCTTTGCCATCACCATTTTATTCTTATACATATTCATGATTAGTTGAGAATATTGTTTTTTCTTATCTTGTATTTGAATATCTATGCACTCCTCAGATTTTAACTCCTAATTATGGGAAGCTTGATAGGATTGATATGAAGGCTAACAAGATTGGTAAGGTTGATGAGGAAAGGAAGGAGGATAGTTCTCTTAGTGGTAAGGCTAATGACATTGATATCTAGGGTGATATGGAAGGTAATTAGGGTAATTATAGGTATAGTATGGATCAAAATATGAATGGCATAGTTTATTAAGCTAATAATAAGGATAAATATGACACTGATATGGCCCACCAACTTCCATAAAATAAAAGTTCACTCTAAATTCAGCCATGAAACATCATGAGAAAGAAAACTAACAAAAATCACTTGATTGTAAGAATAAATTATCTATGAAAACCAATTCATTGTGATAAAATTCACCATTGGTGTTCGTGTTCATGCCTCTAAAGGCTGATGCTTTGAACAACACATCAATCACTCTTTAATGGTTGATGTCTCTTATCCCACCAAGCATACCAGAACTATTATAGCTCAAATTTTAACTCTTGAGAGGGTTTCTTAAAATCCTCTCACTTTAGATATACTATGGTATTAGTAATAGGTTGTGGGTGACTCTAAGTGGACTAAACCTTCAAATTTGGGTTAGCTGCCATTCATGTATCAATGAGGATCATAATATTAAACTACTAGTTTGTAAGGGAAAAGGGAGAGGGATAACATGAAATAAACCTAACTAGGGAGGTGATACACCAAACTCATAGATCACTATCAAAAAAATATATTTTCACATGTAGAACATAAGACTAATCTTAACATACACTAGTCCCAATCTGAATCTCTTACATTAGCATTTCAATGTGGTGGTTATGATATATGCTTAGCTACGATGACTAATCTAGAGGTATAAAATGACACTAATGAATATGTAAACACACTCAGCCTTTACACTTTTCTTTAAAAATTCACATGACCTGCAAGAGAATATTTAAAAACTCATATAAGTGTTAGAATAGGATAACATGTCAAGGAAGAATAAGTAAATAACTTAACAAGATCAACTATCCATACACATATACTAAGTATAATCATAGAAGGAGGTAGAATCAGTAGTATTATCGATGAAAGGTATACACATGAGACTGGATTTTCCGTACTCAGGTGGAGGATCCACTACAAGCCATTTAAGGTAGCATATATAGGAGATAGTGAGAAAGAGAGATAGAGAGAAAGGTGTAGGAAGATCAATGATAAGTGTCATCTCTTGAGAAATAGGTTAAAAGAAATAATAATTAAAATAGATAGTAATTAGGATTCTCATCAACATGTGTATGCTTCATCTAATGGAATTTATCTTAAGGTGTCATGGAGTTACTTCATTGCATTGGTGACTTAGCCATTTGCTTTGAAACTACATATTTAAGATCATTATAAGTTAACAAGTCACATTCATAGAGTCAAATTGATTTAATTTAAATAAAAATATATTTAATACTCTAATATAATCATATTTACACATTTTTTTTGAAATACATCTCATCACTCACATGTTTTCTTTATATGCAAGCCTATTCATTATATCCCTATTTTAGGTCAAAGATCCTTGGTTTGAGAGATATGGAGAAATTAAAATTAAAAAAAAGTAATTTTTTCACACCCATTATCTAATTATAGATTTACCCAATGTTTGATGTTCTAAATCTCAAGTTAGACCTCTGTTCTCTCTCTCCATTTTTGCCAATTAAGGCTTAATTAGGCCTAATGGAAGCCATCAATACTAGAGACTTTACAAGGTTGTCCATTTCAAATCTTAAACCTTAAAAATAATTTATGGGACATAAAATTAATAATTTTTTTTCATGTTTCTAAACATTCTATTAGATAAAACTGAAGTTATGTGAGTTTTTCTCTTTCTAACCCTAGTTTGCACATGCATAAGCCTAAGGAGGGCAAGATCATTCAAATATACATATTTTGATATGAGGAGTTTTTAAAGGAAAAATAATGATTTTTTGGGGTATAAAACAAAATTACTCAACCCATCCATTTTTTTTCCTTTTCCAATCCTTTGTACCCTCCAAACAAGCTAAAAGGGAGTAGAATATGTGCAAAAAAGACTATGTAGGTAGTTGTAGGTGTTCTTATTAATTTGTATCATCCTATGATATTCAAATATTTAAATAATGGTCTATTATGTATTAATACAATTCTTATAAATCACCAATTCAATGTAGACCTTACATCTTCCTTAGATTCTTGATAATAGGCTTGCAAAAAGGACCTTCTTGGTAGGTTTGTAAGGTGTCCTTAGGGTTTAGTGGTTACTTAGGTTTAATAAGGAGTTTAATTCTTTGGTAATATGTTTTCCACTTATTCATACCTTTATATTATCTCCTTAAGTTATTCATTCCTCATTCACTCTTAAAACCATCCACTTCATGTGAAAGGCTCATCTTTAATGCTTTAAACTACAGACCTAGAGGTCTACAAACCTGTAAGACTGCATTTTATTTTTTTTAAGCACTTAAAAATTATTTTATTGTTAAATTTATCCTTTTTATATCTTAAATTATCATTTATAATAGATATCAATATCAAAAGCATCTTTGGGCCCTCTCAAACTAACTCAAACACCTGAATTTGCTTGCAAATCACTAAACCATTACACTTAGGTAGGTGTCTTGTAAATTAAATTAAAGGATGGTTTAATAAGTTTGGTACATTGGATAATTATCATTTGGGTCATTTTAAATATGCCCATGAATTATATCCATTCTTATTTCACTTGAATTGTAAATCCAAACCTCAACATTGTATGTTTATGCAACTTTCTTCCTTGTCTTGGGGATGTAGATGCATTTGGATTATGTATGGATATTTATATCATTTTTAAAACCTATTTAAAAATAATAGAATATTATTATTAATTCTTGAAACTTTGATTTTATACTTATATCTCATATCTATGTAGGTACATATTTTATTTTCTCAGAAAGGAAGACCTAGAAGTCTATAGACCTGTAGGTCTACACTTTAATCACTCTAACATTTTATTATTCATCCATTATAAAATTTAAATAATATAATAATCCCATAATAATAGTCCTCATGAGGTATTATATTCTCTTCCAAGATCAATAACCTTTGGATGTTTCCCAAAACACTTTGGAAATTAGGGTTTTAGCAAGCTCCCTTGATTTGACCCTAGCCATTATCTTTTGATGTTCTCTCTGTATTTAATAGATTTAACTTTCCATCATGAATATTTTGGGGTCCCTTAATACACATAAAAATACTCATATATTTAAAACATCTAAAAAGGTTCATGTTTTCAATGTCATTTTACTAAACAGACCTGTAGGATTGTGTTATGGGATCAACAACAATCATACTTTGAGAGTGAACTCTTGGTGAGATTATTAATTTTTCAGGGGAATTTTAACTTGAAACACATTTTTTATGTCCCTATAAACATATATAATACAAAAAAAAATCTATTGTTTAGTGTTAAATAGATTTTCCTTCTTCATGTTACAATCTAATATTCATTAAAATCATGATTGATGTTTTAGCATAGGTTTTCAAATTTTCACCAAATAAAGATTATTGATTCTATTTTATAAAATTAAAACCACTCCTATTATATTATGTTATGGTATTACTACTAAAAATACACTTAAAACCAACTTTACATGCCAAAACATGAACATTCTTATCATTTTTTTGCCTAGAACATTGATCTAAACATCAATGTTATAGAGTTTATTGGTCTTTATCGGCATTGAGAGGTAATCTAGTGATTTTGGAGATTTTTGTTAAGGTGTAAATAATACTTAAACCTTATGTTCAGATCAAAAATGTGATTCATTCTTTTCTAATCCTCAAGCACCTGATTTGATGTCTACAACCTAACATTACATAGATATTTATTGCCTCAAGGTTTCCCATACGTATCATCTGAGGCTAAAGAATCATATGGAAGAGTTTTTTATAGCTATTAAATCCCTTCCCATCTAGATTTAGGCTTCCAAAAAGCTTCCAAAGTTCTATTTCAATGAAAATACTAAGCTAGTAGGGGTTTTGTTAATGTAGATGATTAAATATGTTAGATTGGTTACAACTATTTCATTATTTTCAGTTATTGTTCCCTAATCATACAGACTCTCCATATATGTGGTGTATTTATTTTTCTCTATTTTCATAAATAAATCATAAAGTTAATTCCATGTAACAATATTGTATCAGAGCATATTTGCTTAGAGCGCATTTGTATATAGTGAATTAGGCTTTTAAACATCCAAGCATATATCTTAAGCATTTCATAAGTTTAGTCAAAATATGTGACCACCATCAGATTGGAAGAGTTCATGAACCCTAATTGATGTGTAGTAGCAGCGCAAGATCAAAATCCTGGGACAATGCAGTAGACCAAATAGACCTACAACCTATGAAGCATCATTCCAAAGATAAGTAGGAGTGTATAATGTAGCATATACAAAAAAGTGATGAAGAATGAGAAATGTTTACCCATATCCAAGCCTAAAGATGTAGTCATGGTATAAGTTGACTGAGTGAAGAGGTGACCTATAAATAACAATAGTCTGATCAAAAGGCTAAAAGCTTTCATTTATCTAATTTAATCAAACCTACGTAATGAATGCAAGATAAATAGAGACCAGTAGAGCATGTGAGAGTAGGTCTCTAGAGCGCTGATGCTTTGAAATCATAAGATAGAGCATTAGAACCTGAAAAGATTCATACTTATTTAATGTAATAAAATTACTAAAGTGGATCATGTATAATAGCTATAAAATTTGTTTAACATAGTAAGAGCTGAAAAATGTGCTTACTAATTGAATGAGCCATGTCGATAGCATAGAAAATTACTAGCAGAGTGAAAATGTGAAATTTATAGGAGATAAAGAGAAGATGTATCCATAAAATTCTAAGTGAGCTATTATAATCATCTATCGATGTATACAAAAATTAGATATGGAATTTGATGGTAAAAAAGGAGCCCTCACCAGAAGACAAGACTTCTTCCCTGTATAATAAATGATTAGCCAAGTGAAAAACCCTGCAAAGAAAGGTGAAAGCCTGAAGTGTGGCTTAAGAAAAATAACAAAGTTTGAGATAACTAATGCCATAAAATGGAAGAAAAAACTTGTTTTGGTTTGTAGGCACGGGTGAACAAGTTATGTGTTATAATATAAAATCATATCAAAAGATTTTATAGATGCCAAGTAAGAAGCCAAAGTAATGAAAAGAAAGGAGCTGTCATAATAGCCCATGGAACATTATAGTCCTAGGTCAACGTCAAACTATGTGGAGGCCACCATGTATATCTAACATGAAGGATAGTGTTGGGACCACTAAAAACCACCAAGGAGACTTATAGGCTATGGAAAATCATCATGATGCTCAAGAGAAATTTAGTTTCGACTTTGCCTTACTAGAATCCCTCTATGACAATGGTGATCTTCAGTTCGATGAGCTAATCCACAAGGGACTTTTGGGATATCTTTTATTTGACATGTACTACCAAAAAATGAGAATATGATCATAACTCAAAGTTAGATATGATTTATATAATGAAGATGAGGTTGAATGCCCCAGGAAGCCTATCTGTCTCTCAACATGTAATTATCATGGTCATCACCAAGCTCAATTCTCATGCCAGTGAGTAGAAAGACTTGTAATTTTATCTCATATCAATAATATAATTTGTTTTTCTTTACAATGTGTGCTCCAAAATTTCTTATGTCTAACACCCAACATCTCAAAGGGCCAAACTATACTTCCTATAAAATGAAGATGTGTACCAATCTTTAGTTTGAAGGACTATATGGCATAATCATAGGGACTACATAGTTTCCTACTAATCCTAATGCACTCATGAAATATGAAATGACTAATTCCAAAGCCTTGATGTTGATTATGTTAATCATTAATGATGATGCATAGACACATATTAGGGATGTAGAAAAATTAAATACAACATGGGATAAATTAGTGACCATCTATAAGGCAAAAACTAAGACAAATATCCTACATCTACAATCAAGACTTCACACACTCTTTATGGAGTCTGCTATGAAAGTTGAGTAATTCTTACATCAGTTGGTTGAGTTATAAATAGAATTATTAACACTTGGTGAGATGGTAGATGACCAAATCTTCATCTCAATTAGCTTTAGGGCTCTCTCTTCCCAATTCAGAGTGTTCATCATGACACTGAATGTCTTGAAGAAAATAGTGTCATTTGAAGAGCTCATAACCTATTGTAGCAATAAGAAGCCATCAATTTAGTCTAAGATGAGTTTCAAGACAAAGCTCATATCTCAAAGAAATAATGTGGTTAGAAGTCTTGGAATGCACCCCTAGAGAAGAAACCATAGAAAAAATAACAACAATAGTCTCCACATCATCAAAGATCACAAAAGTCAGAGATGTGGTATCACATTTGTTGAACCAATACTGATGAAATGAACAACTATTTGTATAATGGCCTAAAACTAGGGTCTTCTAGTCAAGAATACACATCAAAGTGTGATGATTCTCAAAAATAAAAAATATGTCCCCATCAATGGATGTAAAATTGACATCTCACAACTCAAGAAGATGATGGATATGATGAGAAGATACTTGAAGAAGCCAATGAGAACTTAGTGCTAGTTTCTTAGACCTTTCCACCCATGAGGAATATCTAGTTGATAGACTTAGGTGCCACTAAACATAAGTCAAGTTATAGGAAGTTATTTGATTCACTAAAAACCCAACCCATCTGATATCAAGTTAGTATTGATGATGATAAAGAATATGTTCCAAAAGGACTAGGACAAGTCACTATTCCTCTCATAATATGGAAATCTACACTCTCAAAGGTACTATATGTTCCTAGATTAACATCCAACCTATTATTATTTAGTTAGGTTTTAAATCATCATCTAAAGGTGGAGTTTCTTGTTGATAATGGCATCAAATCCTACTTGATCTCAAAATAAGGTATAGTTCTTACTAGAGCATTTTTGAAAGATAATTTTTTTCTTTAGATACTGTTTCATCTTTGATAGTAGCTCTATGTTAGGTTGTGGAGCTAAAAGCTTCAACCCTTTGCAAATAGGTGGAACAAGAAGGTTGCTGAGATCCAGGAGCACCGGCGTTGGCAGCAGGACCGACGTTGATCATGACCAGTGCAAAAGGCCACCGGCGATGGCAGGATGTCGGCCAACGTCGACAGAACCAGGGAAGCAAGGACCGGCATCGGTCGCCTGTGTGTTCCAGAACTGTTCGTTGCATGGATAGTTAGTTAAGTGAACGAAGAGTTTGCATGTAAAGGCCAGTTAGAGTCTTGAGCTGCGAGGATAATTGTCTAAATTAAGAGTCTAAGTTATTGTTTAAGTTAGGGATCTATTTATAGACCCATTGGCATGTATTGTATAAGTATGAGATAGAAAGGAAGAGTTCCTTCTAGTTGTAAGATCATTGAGTTGTAGGTTGTTGCAAGCTTATAGGGGATCTACATGTAAGTTTGGTCTGTTGAATTACAGGTTGCAAGTTCATGGGAGATCAACTTGAAGTGCTATAGAGTGTTTGGTGTACTTGCAGGGTTATTACTGACTAGTTGGTGAGGTGAACACCAATTCTGTGTGTGAGTTGGTTGTTGGGACCATTTTTTTGTGTAGGAGAGTGTGTGTGAGAAGAATTACTGTACACTTGAGGCGTGCAAAACCTCTGTAAGGTGGAAGAGTGTGGTGGCTCTTTGTAGTATTCTTTTCTGTAAAGTGTTAATACAAGATAGTGTATTGTCTCTCATATTCTGTGCTATTGGTGAATTCTAGTTACTTGTGTTTCTGGTTATTTCCGCATATTTAATTGCTTACATTTGGTAATCATACTGTGCTCTTTCTGAGGAGCAAGATCCTAACAAGTGGAATCAGAACAGGTGTGTTTGTTCTTAGATTCCCACCCCCTACAACTGGTATCAGAGCTTTTGGTTGGGATACTAACAGATTGGTTTAGATCTGGGTAGTGTGTTTTGATTACAGGGTACTCAGAGGGTTTCTATTTGAGTGGGAGTTGAGTAATGGCAGAAGACAGTCAACTACGAATGGAAAAATTTAATGGAAAGAACTACCAATTATGGAGGATGCAGATTGAGGATTATCTATATCAGAAAGATTTGTACTTACCGTTAGGTGGGGTTAATTGCAAACCCTCGGATATGAAGGATGAAGAATGGGAGGTTCTTGATCGGAAGGCTCTGGGATATATTAGATTGAGTCTTGCATCATATGTGATTTCCAGCTTATCACAGTGTAAGACAATGGTGGAGTTGATGGAATCTTTGGCAAATTTATATGAAAAACCCTCAGCTTCTAATAAGGTATTTCTTATGAAGCGTTTATTTAATTTGCAAATGTTGGAAGGTGGATCTGTTCATAGCCATCTTAGTGATTTCCATGGTTTGGTAAACCAGTTAAGTTCTGTCAATATTGTATTTGATGATGAAATTAGAGCTCTCTTAATCTTGTGTTCATTACCTGAAAGTTGGGAAGGTTTGGTAATGGCAGTTTCTAATACTGTGTCTCCTTCAAAAGTCTTAAAAGTGGATGATGTTGTGAGTGTGATCTTGAATGAAGAGATACGCAGGAAAAGCACAGGTGAATCATCAGGAGATGCTTTGAGTGTTGAAGGCAGAGGAAGGCCAAGAGAGAAGATAGAGCGTGGGAGATCAAGGTCGAAGATAGGCAAAAGATCCAAGTCCAGGTATGGCAGAATAACCTGCTAGAAATGTGGAAAGTAAGGGCACTTAAAGAGAGATTGCAGATCGGGTGAAGATCAACATGAAGGACATGGAGAAGAAGCAGATGTTGCAGATTACGTTGCACAAGATGCTCTGGTATGTTCTTTGGATAAAGTAGAATCTTGGGTTTTAGATTCTGGTGCCTCTTTTCATGCATCCCCACATAGGGAATTTTTTCATGAGTATGTCCAGGGACACTTTGGAGAAATTTGTGTAGGGGATGGTAAGCCTTGTCAGATTGTTGGGAAAGGAAAAGTGAAGCTGAAATTGCAGACAGGTGACACATGGGTGTTAAAGGAGGTCATGCATGTCCCAGTTCTGGAGTGGAATTTGATTTCTGTTAGAAGTTTGGCTAATGAGGGTTGCACAGTAACTCTCACAGCGGACTCTTGGAAGGTTACCAAGGGTACACTTGTTGTAGCTAGAGGTAAGAAAGTAGGTACGCTTTATCTATCTACTTGTATTACTGATTCTCTTTCTGGGTTATCTACTTCAGCTATAGATTCAGAGATGTGGCTTAATAGGCTTGGTCACATAGATAAGAAGGAGATGCTTGTTCTTGAGTCAAAGAGTATGCTTTCATATTTGGAAGGCATGGATCGTGGTTTCTGTATGCATAAAAAGAAGGTGACGTTTCTTGAGGAATCCGATGTTAGTGACAAGAACAGGAAAGCCTTGGTTTTCAAGGACAAGGCGATGGACAGAGTTCAGCACAAGGTGTAGAGGAATTCTGAGCAGAACAAGGGTGATTTGGACAAGGGTTTGATCCAAAAGGAGCTCGCGGGAAAAAGTCAGGTCTCACTAGAAAAACACAGAGACCGACGTCGACAGGAAAACTGGCATCGGTGTCCAGACAGGGACCAACGTTGGCCATGTGCAGCCCGACGTCGGTGACTCGGGGCAGATAATGACCGGCATCGGCCAGGGGAAACCGACGTCGGCAAGGTGGCAGTCGTAGGGAACTGACATCGGTCGGCTGTAGACTGAGATGTGACCGGCATCGGTCACTGAGACGAATTTTGGGTGGACAACCAGCTGTCATGGAGTCTCAAGCGCCCATATGGAGGACTGAAGGCATAAGTAAGTTCTTAAATTTGTCATTTCCCTTCTTTACACTACTTGTTGCTCACTTATGGTATAGGACTCTATGGTAGAATGTACTACTCTATGGTAGAATGTACTACTCTATAGAACTACCATTATGGTGACTTGTCTACTAGATATTTGTATCTACTAATTTCAAAGTGGATAGGACATAGACTTCTGAAGTTGTCCAGTTCCTTACCCATTTTCCCTAGATGTATTATAGGTAAACAACACAGGGGTCCATTCAAGGCAAGCACCTTTCATGCCAAAAAATGTTTGGGGGTTATTCATACCAATCTGAATGGACCATTACCTACTTTAATTTTGAGATACAAGTAATTTAAACTATATTTCAATGACTACTCTCAGAAGACATGGGTGTTTTTCTTGAAGCAAAAGAGTAAGTCCCTTCATCATCTGTAGGGCTTCTATCAGCATGTTGTGAAGGAGACTAGACAACCTCTTCTTCTACTCCACTTAGATCAAGGTGGGGAATCCATATCAAATAAGTTCTTGGCATTCTTTAACCAATAACACATAAAATAGAATCTGACTACTCCCTATTCACCCTAGCAAAATAACATTATTATGTAACGCAATCACACAATAATGAAAATGGCTCACTGTATATTGTCAACAACAAATCTATAGAAATGATATTGGAGAGAAGTAGTCAAAATCATTATTTATCTTATAAAAAAGTCACCAATAAATATTATACAAGACAAAACTCTAGAAGAGGTATGGATTGGTAAAAATGCATCTATTTCTCATCTAGGGATATTTAGTTACAAAACATATATGTATGTTCCAGCTTAGAATAGGAAGAAACTCAAGCCAAAAACACTCTTGTGCATCCTATTCAGGTATAACATTACCTAAAAATCATACTGTCTCAACAATCTTGAGATGAAGAAAATCTACGAAAGTAGAGATGTGGTTTTTGATGAGTCATCCTTTGACTTAGTGATGTAGAAAGAAGAATCAAAACCAACCACCTCTCACCAATTACTCTCCAAGTTAGATGATGAGAATACTTATCACAGAGAATATGAGCTATTATGGGAGCTATATGTTGATCTTAGAGAATTAGAAAATGTTACTATACATCCACCAGGGAGTTCTTCACATGAACAACAAAGTTCCCATCTAAAATGGGTATGAAGAACCATCAAAGGATCTTATGTGCAATCTCCCTAGAATACTTCATTCAGAGTCAAAACAAGGAGTCAAGCAATAAATGAGCTAAATTTTTCACTCGTGAGTATAGTAGTTGAGAGATATAAAACTAATAATGTTCAAGAAGGACTAAGTCAACCTTAGTGAAAGAAAGCCATGGATGTTAGGTATGACTCACTCATGCATAATCAAACATGGGAACTTGTTGATCTACCTACATGAAATAAACCCATAGGCTGTAAATGGGTTTTTAAAACTAAATACAAGGAATATGGATCCATTGATAAGCACAAAACATGACCTATAGTAAAGGGATATGCTTAGAAATAAGGCATTGACTATGAATAGACCTTTTCCCCACTATGAAGATCAAAACCATTATATTTATTTACGCACTGGTATCACAAAATGGATGGAAACTTCAATAGATGGACATTAAGAGTGATTTCCTAAATGGTGATCTAAAAGAAGAAGTGTACATGACCTAGTCATAATGATTTGTTGATGAAAATCACCCTAAAAAGGTATGTCATCTTATCAAATCACTGTATGGATTTAAATAATCTCTTAGGGAATGGTACATCAAGATAGATGATCATATTTTGTAGGATGGTTTCACCTATAACCCCTTAGATTCTAACTTGTATATAAATAAGGTAGGGATAGAAATCATGATTCTTGTTTTGTATGTAAATGATCTTGTGATCACTAAAATTTTAGAAGATCAGGTTGATATTGTGAAGAATGGCCTTAAAAGATCCTCCAACATGACTAGTTTGTGGCTACTCCATTACGATCTTGGCTTGGAGATATGACATAAAAAGAATCACATTTTTATCTCCTACATAAAATATGCCAAGGCATTCCTAAAAAGTATAGAATGTCATGTTATAAAAATATTTCAACACTAATGGAGAAAGGTTTACAACTCTCTCGATTTAAGGACTCACCTCAAGCGGATGCAACTCTGTACAAATTTCTTATTTGGAGTCTCATCTACTTCACCTATACTAGACCAAACATATCTTTTGCTATGAGCTATCTCTCTATATTCATGTAGGATCCAACTAAATGTCACCTTGTTTTAGTAAATCATGTTTTTAGATATGTACAAGGTACACTTGAGTATGGTCTAGAATATAAGAAGAATACTTAGTTTTTCTTGTAGGAATACATCAACTTAGACTATACCAAATTTGTTGATGATACAAAGTCAACATCAAGATACATATTTCACCTCAAATATAGACTGATCTCATGGATTAGTAAAAAGTAAACTACTGTTGCTCTCTCATCCACTGAGGTAGAGTATCATGCTGCACGTGGATCTATGTGTGCGGTGATATGGTTACATTGCATTCTAGATGATATGGGCATTAGTGAAGAGAAGCCACCTATCTTTCATTGAAACAATCAAGGTATGTTGAAGCCATTGAAAAATCTTATTTTTCATGAAAGAACCAAGCACAATGAGGTCAAATTTCACTACATTCGAGATCAAGTCTTAAACCACCACATCTAGCTCTAGTACTTCCAAAAAGATGCACAAATAGCTCATATACTCACCAAATCCCTTGGAAATATGAATTTTGAGATGTTTATGGGGTAATTTTGTATATTTAATGTAATAAGGGGGGAATGTTAGCGTAGATGATTAAATCTAGTAGTTTGGTTACAACTATTTCATTAATTTTAGTTATTGTTCCTTGATCATACAAACTCTCCACAAATCCTTTAGATCTCTCTCCTATTTTCTATTGTATCATGGTGTATTTATGCTAATCTATTTTCATAAATAAATCATCAAGTTCAATTTGTGCAACAAGTTTTGGAATGTGATTTCCACCTTTTGGGGTTTTATAATGGTCTTTGACAAATTTACACATGTTAGTGGCATATAGAGAAGTTTAAAAATGACTTATTGACCTTGGATATAAAATGAAACCTATAATACATCAAAGGACCCTGTTAAACACTTAAGAACTCACAAAAGGCTCCCCTTCCTATTCTTCTTAATGACTTGTGCAAGGAAAAGGCACTAGAAGGATTAAAAAACCTAGAAACATATTTACCTTAGCTTATCCGAAAAAACCTTAAACAATGCTAAAGACAAAGGTAAAACATCCTAAAAGGCTATTTTAAGACCCTACATGGATATCGACAAAGCTAAAATGAGCTAACTATCAAGTTTTTAATGGAACGCACATATGGTATCCAAAATTGGCTAACATTAACTTCAACCTTTTGTGTTAATACAATAACTACAATTTATTTTGAAGCAAATGAATAGAGGTAAGAATATTTATTTAAATGTTGACTTATCAAAATAGGAGTATGAGTGATAGTGGATTTGATATCCTTGAAGGATTTATATGATTCTACCATCCACTCTTTTTTTGATCTTTTTTAGCATAACATTCAATGGTTTGACTCTTGTCACAAAACCATAAATGAAATTTTGAACAAAGTTGATCTTGACAAAAATTTGATATCTCTATTTCTATTCAAAGTTGCTAGCTTGGAGATGGCCTGGACTCTATCTATATTAATGTATATTCCATATGTATTAATAATATGGCCTATAATTTTTCCTTAACCACTCTGAATATACTCTTCTTTGAGTTCAGGGAGACCTCATACTTTCTAAATTTATCAAAGTCTCTCTATAATTTGTCGTTGTGATTAGTTTGGTTTTTTGAAAACATAGTGAGGTCATCCATGTAGATGATGATATATTTAACCACCAACCCATAGAATTTAAAATATATTTCCATCTATAATTTGGATCCTACATTGATTAGGTCTAAGAGATTGTTCTATATGCAAAAGTTTCCCACTTGATGGTGAGTACAGTCTTCATCCTATATTCTACTTAAACCAGGACTTGATTGTACCCTAAGAACCCATCTAGAAAGGATGTCATATTTTATCTAATTACCATTTTAATCACCTTATCTAATGACTATAGAGGTTAATTATCTTTCTCTGATATTTTTTTCTAGTTCTTAAAATCTACACAAAGTCTGATTTCTTAAATTTTTATGATTGATACTAGGTTGGCTACCCAAGTTGAGTGCCTAATTGGAAATATTATTTTAGCATTTAGGATCTTTTTCACTAATGCCTATATAAGAGGTTTTAGGATTGGATTCATTGGCCTTTGTCTTTTCCCTAAAGTCTTATGATTGGGTTTGGGGGGATGGTGTGAGTGATTATCATGGGGTTAAAGACCTTCAAATCATCACAATTCCATGCAATGACATAATTTTAGTCTAAGGTTAATGTCTTGAGTCTATAATTTTCATTTCTAGAGTAACTTAGACCAACATTCACACAGTCAAACTTCCTTATAATCATTAGTATCTTATGCAATGAGTTAACCTAGTATATTAGTAAAATAAGATAAGCCTAATTTACATATCATGTTCTTGTACATTATCTATCTAACCTCCTTATTTGTAATTAGATTATTTCTATGTCAAGATGATCTTAATACTTATACAATGAACCATCACAATTGTATGAGAATTCAAAATATAATACATTAATTAATTTATAATTGTGACCACTATTAAAAAAAATTCTCAATCATGAAATACTAAAAATAAATATGTTCCAATCCACAACTCATAAATAAAATTGGTTATTCTATCCTTTCATCAATTTTCTAAAATATAATAGATGAGAGAGTGTGTTGTAATGAGTAGCTACAAATAACAAATTCCTTCTTGAAATCTAAGAATACAAGAGTTGGTGCTCAAATAATGGTAGTATTTTTTCTTCAAAATTATTATTTCCTTATTTATTCTATTTGAATGTAGGTTTATCTCTCATCATGTATCATTAATGTTCCTTTTTAACTTAACAATGTTAAGATAAAAAATCCTTAATAAATTCGCCTTTCCAAATAAAAAATGAACACTGAGTACCCTTGTCATAAGGGGTATTTTGTAATAGCTTTGACTCCGTCTAATTCAAACTTTGTACTTTCCTTAGATACCATGTGACCAAGTATATTTCCTCTAGTTAATCCAAAACACATTTGTTTGTATTGAATGAAATACCTTGGGTCATGCACCTCTCAATTAGATTTTATATATGTTTGTAAGTATCTTCCCACTTTTTTGAGATAATAATCAAAATATAAAAGGTGGAATACTATCATTATGTTATTTCGATCATGTAAATCCAAATCCATAGTTATTGAAAAAATACATTAGCATTGATGAGACCGAACGGAATTCTTATGTATGTAAATTTTCCTCATGGAATTGTGAAGGCTATTTTCTATTGATTTTCTATAATAACTTAAATTTAATTATATCCCAAAAATCCGTCAAGCATATGAAAACTGAAAACCTCTAATTACTTGAAATAACTAGTCCATAATGGGAAAAGGATGGTTCCATTTTAATGATGCTTTACTCAAACATTGGAATTCAACTCAAATTCATATCTCATTCTTATTTTATACATGTACAATATTATCAACCTAAGTTGAATGTGATATTTTTATAAACCATTTTTTTGGACTTCAACAAAGATGGTATTAGAAATATTGGTATTATAATGTCTATGTTTATGTTTTTATTTATATGGATTAAATCTATGTATTAGTGGAATATATTACTTTTTTTCTTTTGGTTTGGTCAACTGTAGATCAACATAACACTAAACAAAATTATAAACTTGTGACTTTATTATTTTAACAAAAGTTATTAATATTTATATATTTTCATTTTTCAAATGTGTCAATTTCATGTTTTCATATTCTTGGGAACCAACTAATTCTTATTCAAATCATATTTATCCAAAAATATTCCAAATAGATGAATCATTTTTTAATCTTACTCCATTTCATCTTGATTACTCCATAATTTCCTTCTTTATCTTGAAATTTAGTTATCTTCTTAGCTTTGTCAAAGGAAACATATTTATCATTTCATGTATTTTCCAGGTGCTATGATTCTCTATAGGCAGAATTACTACCTTAAAAATATAAGCTTCTAAATTCTTTAAAATTTTCAAAAAAATAAGTGATTTATTCCTCATTATTGAACACCTACTAGTGTATATTTTTCAAGAAAAAAAATGATTTATTCTTCATTATTGAACACCTACTAGTGTATATAATTATTAGGTATATGATAGTTCTATATACCAATTCAATAGTTTATTTATATTTATCAAAAAATTAGAATAAAATAAAATACAATTAGTACATCAACATTTGCATTAGTTTTTCTAGGCACTACTAATATATGTAATGTTTCAAAAAGTTAGATAATATCCCATAATCTATTATGGTATTCCCTTAAACAATCATTATTTACATAATACTTATCTCTTACCTATTTGACAATTAAACTGGTGCCACCCTAAGCTTTTCATTTTTCTAAGTCCCATCTCTTTTAGAACTTGCAAGCTTAGAATTAAAGTTTCATCTTATGGTGTTATTTGTACATTTAAATTAAAATTTATAGGAACAATAAATTTATTCAATATCTCGTGATATAATTACAACTCTCGTGCTTGCACCCAATTAAAAAAAATACCATTATATATAAGAATCCACACATCATCAGGATCACTTTTAAACAGATTTGGGATATCCAATAAAACCTATACTATATAATTTCCCATTATTTCATCCTTCTAAAAGATATCAACACACGTCTTTTTATTTTTTCAAAATAAACAAGGTTTTAAGCTTTAAGTCCTAGCCTTTGTTTAACTCCCTTTACCATAATCATGGCATGGGATAAATACATTAGAATTTTTCCACCTCTTTCTCTAAATTTATTCATTCCTAAAAACATTCCATATGTTTTAGGAATATGTACAATCAGAATAGTCATCTGGATTATTATATTTGGATAATATACCGAGGTTACATGATCATAATTAATTTTCCCAACTAAGGTTATATGTTTTATATACATTGAGTAGAAATTACTGAAAGTTATGCTACATGTGAGGCGTAGTTCATGAGGAAATTTGGTAGGAATCATGTTATCAAAATATCTGGCGTCAATAATGTAATTAATCAATTTTAGGCCTTTGAGGAAGAGGGAAATATAAAAAGGTTTAAGAGTACATAAATTTAAGGTGGACGTAGCCTTATAATTTTGAGGATTGAAATCGGTAGGTATTGCAATAATCACTTTTGACAGGCGTCCATAGGTTTTATAATTTTTACTTTTGATAAATCTAACAAACATATTCAATTGGTCATGGTTACATATTAAGTATTATAGATGAGGAATATAAATTTTTTATGTATTCACATGATCAACAATTTCAAAAGTAGATATAAAAGTAGAGTATGATGTTTATGGGTTCACGGTTAGTTGAGGTGTATTTATATAATTCTTCAATGAGGCACTAGTTTTATGACTGACAATATTGTGATTTTGGTACGAGGTACATACCTTCGTTCCAAGATGATTTTATTTCGTTTGATTGGGAAATGAAGAACCTCAAAGAGGGATTAATTTTACATAAACAAAATTTATTGTTAACATTTTATTTCTCTTTTATATTTTCAACTTATTTTAATTTTTTTAAGTCTTTCTTATGATTATGTGATATGATAAAAAAGGACAAATACTAGTAGTTCATATTTCTAACTTATAAAAAGTATCATCACTTAAGTCATATTTTAGGTAATTATTATTAGAGTCATGATTATGTTATTATTTTCAAATTATTTAAAAAATGAATTTATTTTTTAAATTTCATCATCTTCATCTGCATATATCTATTTTGTTTCAAGTACTAAATTTATAGAAATGGTTTATATTGAATTTACTATAATAGAAAATTTTCATTGTATAAATTGTTGGCAAGGATAATTGCCTTATGTCGTACATAATTTATCTTTAAAATATATTTATATGGTGGATTCAGTGCTCTCTATGGTAATCTATTATTTATATAAATATGTCATTGCCCATTTTTGGATTTAATTTATCAGTTTAATTCTACTTTAGGGTTTGATCTTTTGTATTTTTGTATACGTTTTAACTTACCAACAATAAATAAGTAATCTTCAACTTCAATGTATAATATCTGAATTTGTTTCAAATCATCTGCTCAATTTATACTTAATAGAAATCTCATTTAAACAAATTTTAAATTGATGAAGATACACTTTTGATTTTAGATGTAGACATGGCTCTATTAAGAATATTGTTTAGTAATTTGTTGATATTTCTAATAAAAATCTCTCATAAGTTCATTAATTTCCTTATTAATATTTGTTAATTGAGAAAGAAGCACATTTGTTTCTTTTACTTATTTGAATTGGATTAAAAAAAAATAGTATCCCAACCATTGATAGTAGTAAGAATGAGGTGATAAAATCATTGTACAAAATTTTTGTGTAGAGTTTATAAAAAGAACCTCTATGTGACAACTTTAGGTTGTATACCTAAAATATCACATGCAATAATAAATGATGAAAGATGTTCATCTAAATATTCTTTACCGTCACTAGTTAACTTTGGAAAGTTATTTTTGGGCCCTTTATGTAAATCATGCATTGTCCACCAAAAGCAAGTGGACCTATGGTTGGTCCCCAAGGTACAACATTTATGGCGATTAAGTTTATAACTTGAAGAAAAGGAGTTCTAAAGAGGACCAAAGCTCTGCTAGTTATAGTTTTAACTTTTTGATTAAAATTTTCTATTTATTAGTTTATTCTAAAATATTTTGTTGACTGAATTTGAAGTCAAATTTTTATTGTAATTAAAAAAATAATCAATGTTACCTTATTTTTTCATTTTCTTATAAATATTTATTTTAGTAAATGTGAAAGAAACATTAATATATTGGAGCAGGAGGTTGTTACAAAGATCTTTGATAAAATTTCACCATGACTTGTCACATCTATCTAATAAATTATAAGGCTAAGAATATTCTCAGTCATGTCTTCTTATTCGTTCAGCAGAAATAGAATTATTCAAAATTGTATATAACTAGTCCTACTATCACACAAAAATATATTTGGTTAAAGTAAATATCCTCTTGTGTAGAATGAACCCAATCAATATTTTAATCAGACATAGGGGATTAAATTATAAATATAATCATATACACAAAGTGTTTATATTTTGGGTTGCACGAAAAACACAAAAGTGTGCCCTAAAGTGGTCATCAAAAACTGTTGGCTGAATATTTTGTACATAGTACAAAATTAAATATGTTTTATCAGTAATGTAAGGTAACAAAAGTCGTCCTTATATTATCAAATGTGTCTTCCTTTATTGAAAATTTGGAAATGTTGAAGATAGAAAAAATTACACAAGATTATTTTTTTAAGAGAGCCATGGTTTGGGTTTTCAAATCTCATCTTCTCCTCGAAGTGGAAAGAGAAGCCAAGGAAGAAGAAAAGAGGTTCTGTGCTATCACGTTAAGTAAATGCCATAATTAAGGAAAGTGTTCCTTTGAACAAGAAGAGAATGAACGAGTTGGACGAGAGTTTGTTCTCGTTCTAGCAGAGACATTGAGGCCATGCGAAGAGAAGTAAATTGCAGTATTGCCTCCAGTGGAAGGTTTGGCAGAAAGGAACCAGTACCCGTTGGGTTTGCATATCCTGGAGAAGGAATGCAGATGATAGAGAATGGGTGGGCTTGCTACAATTATGGATATTGGATACTTGGGTCTTGAAGTCGATGTTTACCCATACAACCGAGGTCGTTGAAAAAGGATGGGTCCATTATAATAATTCTTAGTTATCCTGGGAGTCGTCGATCTTTTGGTGCAGGGATATTTCCCTTGTAAGAGGTTTTCAACATCCTCAAGATTGGAAGGGGGATTTTATACGAGACCCGAGCATAGTTATGTCATGGAGATCTTGTTCTATGATGGATTTAGGAAGATAGATCTAGGATGATCCTGGTTGGGGATCTCAGGGGTATCTCACTGATCTGGGCTCAGACTATTATGCGATTGGTCCTCCTTGGACCAATTTTAAATACATATATGTTTTTATGGGCATGGCCATTGGTTACTTTTTAGGCTACATTAAAGACAGGGACTGGTCCTCCTAGGATTGGAGTTTTTGGACATTCCCTGGTCTTTACCTTTATCGAAAAAGGATTATATTTTTGTGCATCGATTTGGTGAACTCTTTGCGAGAGGCGGAATGGATGGCTGATGCCATTCTGGCTTCTTGTTTTTCTTGAATTGTTCTGGTTGTAGTTGTCGTTGCTTCCTTAGTACTTTTTCTATAAAACATTCTTCGATGGTTATGAAATGTCTTACTACCCCAATGGATTGTACAGCGGATGGGATGAGAAATATTCAACGCTCAGCCCTATCGCACTTTTCTGCTCTGAAGCCTACTGAATTCGATCATGGCATCCTAAGCTAGGTGGAAGTGGGCTGCTACTAAGGTGGAATTTTTTAAAATCTTACATCCTTGTCTCTTTCCGGTTTTCGACTGGTCTTGTATAAGTGGACCCTAGGTGGGTTTGGCTTTCTATCTGTTCTACGATGTTGGGCCAGTTGACGAAGGACATCTATCTCTTTTTAACCGTTGAGATCTTTGCTTTGGCCTTGCTCATGGTGGGATTTGCTGATGTTTGATTTTGATTTGGTCTTGATCGTTTGGGACTTTGGAGATGTTTTAGGGGCTCTTGTTTGCTCCTATTTGGGTTGTGGAAGTGGCAATAAGGATAGATTCAATGGGTACATTGGCCATCAATTTTGGTCCCTTTTGATTTTCAGGATTCAATTTTATTCTTTGTTTGGTGTTGTTCCTTTGAGGACCTTGGTGTGTCTCCTCCTTGCGTATGGGATTATATTTGGATATCTCTTTAGTTGGATCCCTTGGGTAGGTCTGGGCCCTTTTGGGACCCAAGAAATTATCTTTCTCTTTTGTGAATACTTGATTGGAAGTATCTTGTTTGGTCTCGGATCTACTCGCTGATCTTGGTTGTGTTTGGTTTTATTATAAATATCTCTTGGTGATCCAGGCACCTTTGTGGTCGGGGTGTTTTTATTGTGTTAGTCCTCGTGTTCTCTTTTTCCTGGACTTCTTAATGTTTTCATACTTAGGGCTTCATCTTTGCTCCGGCTAGTTCTGGATCTAGTCAAATATCATAATGATGGTCTCCTTAGTGTTTATATTTGGATTGGGTCCCTTGAGGGATCTTGATGGTTCTTTTAGAGACTTGGACTTGTCTTTATGAGTTTAGGATGGTTTCTAGTTTAGCTAAAACCAGCTGATTCTTGTACCAGGAAAAAATAGTTATTGTTCTTTTTATTATTGTTCTTTCTATTTTTTTTCATTTTTCTTTCTTTTTTTATTATGGTCCTTTCTCTCTTTTTAGGTGATCTACATCCTCTTCTATCTTATATATGCAAGAGGAAGATACATACTTCTAGATATGTCCGTGATGAGATCCACACTAGTAAAAAATAAATCTACTTTAATCCAAATATTTATTAAAAAAAAAAATTATTTTTTTAATGAAAAAAATAATTTTAAAAAAGAAAAAATATTAATAATAAAAAGAAAAATTAAAAATAAATAAATATGAAGAAACATGAGTAATTGAGATATCATAGATTTAAACTACTTTGACACGTTGATAATAATAACACATTGACAAATTAACCATATAATGTTTTGTACCCGTAAATAAAATAGAATTGAATGTATCAACAAACACAAGAATAATGCCAATTAATCAATACAATCAAAGGAAAAATGTCTTGTTTGACTCTCTTAAATTAATTATTTGGCAAAAAAAACAAATCTTCTTCCTCGTTTTCTTTTCTATCAAAAAGATTCTACATAATCAAAAAGCCCCATTACAAGGAAAACAATACTTTATTATACCAAGAGTCCATATAACCAACATAGAAATACAGTTTTAGGTACCATTTATATTTTAGATAAAAACTAAACATAATTATGAAAAATTACAATGAAGAAATAAAATAGTTAGAGAGAGAAACTCAATAACCTTGTATTGAGTAGAAAGTGTGTATTTATTAATATGGGAGGATTCTTGGCTGGTTACCATTATTTGACGTTTTTAATAGTGTGTGATGATTCTAACCTATGTCATTGGAATTTATACACTATAACATATATCTAAATTTTTTTTGGGATAGAAATGATTGTGTTTAATAGGAATTTCAACCATGCCTCCATCATTTTATTTATTTATCAATTGTTCTTGATGAAGATTAGAAGATTCCTATTGCATTTAATTGTGGAAATATGGATATCTATCAGTTTTTCATAGTTTATTAAGTTTAAGCATTTTTTCATAGTTTATTAAGTTTAAGCATTTGTATCAAAAACCTCTTTTAAAATAATCAATTTAAGTTATTTTATTATTTTTATGGATGTATAAGGTTCAACATTTCTTTTTTTTTTTAAAGGTTATATTGAATTAACTAAACATTATCATAAGTATTTGATTTTAGATCATCACGCAGATTATCATGACCTCATAAATTTATTAGTGATTATTCAGAAAAATTTGTTTTTACATACCACACTATAATAACATAAATGTGAAATATTTTCTTCCACCTGATTAAAAACATGTTTAAATATAAGAACATTGTTAATTATATAAGCCATGTATTTCAAATTCTTGTATATATTTGTCCAATATCCTTCTAATTTAATCATTAGTTTTATATTCTCTACAATTATAAATTTATCCACTTTAATTATCTTATACATTTTTATGATTTCATTGATGAATTTCAATCTATAAAAACAAGTTGTTTAACCCAAACCTCCTTGAATTTCCAATGATTGTTGTATTTGTGAATGCTGACAATGTCATCCTTTTTAATATATTATATATGATAAAAATTAGGAATAGATTCTAGGTGAATATTAATTTGATTTATAAATATTTTTATATATAGTAAAAGTGTGCTTACATAATATTTGAGTTACTCTTATGTTGGTTTTCACTCTTCCGTTTTCTTGATCAACATAACTGCATATTATTGAAATTTTTTAATTTTTTATTCAAAATGTGGATCACCAAGGGATATATGAATTTTATTATAATTTTTGTACACATGTATTCTTTATTATTATTAGATATAGGTTAGGTAATATCAAGAAACTATATAAATGATGCATTTGACACCAATCTTGATGTATGTTTGGCCTTTTTTAGTTAGAGGACTTTGTAATAGATTAATTATAATATAAAAATAAAGAAAAATTAATTTAACTATAGTTTTATTCTTTTTAATATCCATTTTATTAACTCATTTAAATTATTGATTAGTTTATTGATAAATTACTTGATTATTTTAAATTACGGTGGGCTAAACAAGAGTAATAACTTCTCAAAGATTACCAAGAGATTATTTTAGAATACAAATTTTTCATGGAGGTGATAAAATAGGTGGTTGTTAAGGTGAAACATGAAGTGAAGATGGATTGTGAGGCAAGATTTAATGTGAGTGGGTGATGTCATGTGATGAGTTTGGGATGATAATATTACATGTGCATGAGAAGAAACAAAAGGTATTAGGGAAAAGCCAAAATAACAAGATAAAAATTGTTAGGTTATGTTATCAATCAATATATAAGGGTTAATATTTCCAAATACTTAATTTTAATTAAAGGAATATAAGATTTCAGAGATCTCTTTATAGAAAACTTTTGTCTTCATGAAAAGTCATTTCCAAAATTATAAATTTTAAATTTCTTTGTATTTGGATTATTTCCATTGCCTTCACTACTTTTTTTTAGGTTAGTTGGATGGATTTTGACATATAATTTTATATTAAAACACTCACATTTAAGTTTTGATGACATATATATTTTTATTATTTGAATTTCTTACACTTTTTGAACTTCCTACAATAATAATCTTGATCAATTTTTTTAATTAAACCAAGCCTTTGATCTCATTAAATAAAATTGGATATGGTCTTGAAAATGTATTCATTCTTTAGCTAAAGAATATATTAAATTGAAAATCATAGAATTTACTATATTATTGAATAATGGATCTATTACATTAGATTCGTCATCATTTATAACCCTATTAACCCATTCAAGCATATATTCTTTCATTTTGGAAGAGTCATCCTTTGAATGGTACTTTTTCTCACTTAAAACTCATTTTGACAATCTTCCCAATCATACTCAATCTTTGGAATATGCAAATAGACAAAACAAAACTTGAGATTATCTCTTACATAATTCTTATTATCAAAATAAAGTCTCTTGATATTAAGGTTTCACCAGATTTTCAACCACTGATTTATATTTGTTTGATGCATCACATGTTATATTTAAAATGTAGTAACTTGGATTAATTTTAAATGAAAAACAACCTACATTCTTCTCATTTCTCTTATTTTTAAAACCACTTATTTGTTTACAAATTTCAATGAGAAAATTTGTCACTTGCATATGTTCAAAACATATGCCTTCAAACCCTCCAACTCTAACATAATTAAATCTATGAAACTAAATAAAGTATCTTTCGTATTTATTTATCAGAGAAGTAGTTTAATATTAAATACATGTTTTTATATTACCTTTTAAACTTCACATCATAGTATAGTGAAGATATAATTCACTCTTCTGATCTTTTTATTTCCTTTATCAAGGGTGAGATGATGAAAATTTTCATATATGAATCTCCCAATAATATCTTTTCCTTCTACATTTAACCCTGGTCACAATCTGAAATATGTAATGGAAGAGATCAGGCACAGAATCATATATAATGTTTGCATGGAATCACGTTTTGTTAATTATTATTATTATATATTTTAACTAACGATCTCTTCACAATCAATAATTTTTTTACCACACAAATGATTTTAATGTACATATACATCCATTCATATAATATATAAGTGTCATAATGACCCATTAACCTATTTAACAGAAGTACAATATCTGGTAATTCTTTCGGAAATATGATTTATATAGGGCTTTAGGGTTCTTCTAATGTCTCGTCCTCTTTTTGTTCAACCAGGATTAATTATTTATATTTACATATTTGTTATTATTTTGAACCCAAAATTATTCGGAAATATCTTTCCTTATATCAACTACTACATCATGATGTGTAATACCAAATGTCATACTTATTGAATATCCATCTAAGGAAGAAAAAAAAAAAAAAAAACATTTTTATATTTTTATTTCTCTTTCCTAGATCAAAATGTTCTTCACATGTGAGTACTATACATTCACATTGAATATATGTTGCGAACGTATTGCTATGTTAATACTTGTTATCTAAAACTTGTTATCCTAGTGATGTTATTTTTCCATCCTTTATTATTTTTTTGATGATTATTGAATACTACATGACCAATTTTAATACATTAAATATTGGATATGCATATATCAATGTGTAAATCGGCTGGTAATGCATATATTTTAATTTCATCCTGGTGGTGCTATTATGGTGAATGTAGTTTTTGCAAACAATCTAAACTTAATGAGAGTAATACTAAGAGGCAAGAATTTTTTATGTGGATGTGAATCCTAGGCTATAGTGGTCATAAAATGTAAAAAATATTCCCTAGACTTATTCTAGTATTTGTTTGAGAAAATCAAAACATTTTTGGTGGAAACTGAAATTTAACACATTTTAAATGACGATGAAAATTGATGGCAAATGTTTTAAAACTCTGATAGGGTGAAATAAATTAGGTTGGTAAGGAAAAAATGGAAAAAATAAAGATATAAATCCATTACAAACTTAAATAAATGACAATATGAAATAATATGGAAAGACAATGAAAAATAAAAAAATGAAGGATAAGGATGAGAGAGAAAACTAATCTTTTAAAAAAAAATTTGACAATTGTGAACAATAATAAGTAAGCAAGAAGAACTTGATGTCATTTAGTAACATAAGAATTTAATATGTGATTTTTGGTATCGATAGAAACATCAATTTTTAATTTTAACAATTTATTTTTTCGAATAAAAATAATGCCTATAATTCCATCCAAGCTTTTCCAATACAATTTTTAAAAAAAACATGTACTTTAAAACCTATAGTTATAATTAATAATTATGAGAGTTTCCAGTACTATGGACACCAACTCTCCTAGACATGATAAGAGATTTGATTCTTGATGACATTGATGACACTACAATTATATTAGAATATTTTAGAAGTTTCCAACACTTAGAACACTGCAATGCTATTTGAGGCTTAAAAGACAATGTGTAAAAAATTAAACTAAATAATCAATCATAATTTTCATGTCTTGGATAATCTAATACGTAACTAGAATTTTCAAAGGCTTTATGAACTTGGCAAACCAAAGTAAATTCCTTTGTTTTCAAGTAGAACTTATGAATAAGTCGTGGGACTTGAAAATTGTAAATAGTTTTTATAATGAAAATTTATCTCTTAAACATGGTCTATGCATTGCTGAAAATTTTTGTATGTTATAGGGAGTGAATTTTCTAATGAAAATATTCTATATGAAATTACCCAAAGATTCATCTTAGATATAAACATACGAAGCCTAAATCTGTTCATCATCTATCACTTATCCATATGTCACTAGAAATAACTCTGAAGATTGAGAGTAACTATGTTATATTTTACAACTATAAAACTCCTCAAATTAGGAATCCCTAAGCCAAGTCTCAATACCATTTTAAAGGTCAAGTAAGTATGTCAAGCGTCGGAAGAGTAAAATTTCATGTTAATATAACATAAGATTGTACACACTCAGTAAGGTGGGAGATCTACATTTAGTTTGATTTATATCTTTAGAATATTAGGTATTTAAGGAACATTTAGTCATGGAATTTCACTTTTTGTCCTTAGTTTCTAGTAGTGATTTACGCCCTAAATAGGGATCGAATCAGGAATAAGGATAACATAGAAATTTAAAATAAATCAAATACATCTACATGCATAGGAATTCTTATCATACATAGACTCAATAAGAATAATTATCATAGATTGGGATATGCATGTAAGATATTTTGTACTCTAATAAAAAGTGTTACATTGTACAGGCATCTAATAAGTTCCAACTTGTAAGGATCGAACAAATGCTCACTTTTGAAATCTGAGCACTCAGAAGCCCATTTATGAAAATTATTGATTACTATATCCTTTCAAAAGCCTCAAACAAGCTAAGTATTTAATTCCTAAAGTTTTCTCAATTAATAATAAGTTATTGTATCTAGTTAGTTACACTGAAATTTATTTGGGTATTATACATCTTAAACAATCTAAATATTCTATTAGTTTTATTATATAAGAATCATGATAATCAAAAATAGATAAAAGAGTACCAAACATCATCCAAATATTTTAACTCTAATTTTAATTTTTTTTCTCATAAATTTAATTATGAATGCAAAATAATTTATCTAAACTTTTGGGTGTAAACGATTTGAAAACCCCCACATTTGACTTGAATCCAAAGCCAATATTACTTCAATTTTTAGATAAACATATTTTAATATTAACCCTTACAATTAAATTTAATTAAAATCCACTAAAATGTGAGGGTTGGTCTAACTTAAACATGACATTGAAAGCAAAGTTCAAATTTTTGTTAAGAGCCATGACATAATGTCAAAATGGAAATTGTTGATGACTTTGTATGGGATGTTTATTTTGAAATTATTATTATTCCTGATCCCTATCATCATTTATCATAGTGGTTTTATTTTAAACTAAAAATATCATGTATACATTGAAAAAAAAACATATAATATACCATAATTTTTATAAAAAAAAAAGTTTATACACAATCACAAAAATAATAAACATGACCACAAAAAATACTACCAATTTAATTTTATTATTAAGTGTTTTTTTTATTGAAAAAATATATTAATTCAATAAAAAAAAAGTGATTGCTAAATGGTTAAAATGTTATTTGCCTAGATGAGCAACTTGGGTGCTATGACGATCGACTAGTTGCAATCATAATTAGGTGAAAGACATTATTAAATTTTATTGAAGTGATTGGAATAATATTAGATGAAATTCCATTTTCTATCTAAGACAACTCTTGGAAACATTTTTCACTAACCAAAATTACATAAGATTAATGAAATTTTGAATTTAAAGTTAGTGAATGACATATATAATTTGAGGTTCAATTATCTCCAATTTCATCAAGGATTTAACAATTTACTTTATTGGACCAATAAGGGACACATAGTGGGTAAATTTGAGGTTCATGAAACTAATTTAAAATAAATTATGTAATTGGTATCTCACATTTACCAAATTTATTTATTGCTTTAACTATTTGTATGATTGGATCAATAAAAAAACATAAAATGCACTAGTTTGAGGCTCATGAACATAGTGTGAGTGAACAACATGAATTATGTTAAAATGATCCCAAATTAATCATAAATTGAGTAATTTAATTGGTTATATTAATGATATATGTATAATAGGAAAATTTTAGGACCTTGAATTTAATTATAATAAAACATTGTGATTTATGGTTCAATTATCCCTAATTTTTTAACTAATTGACATAATTATTTAATCAAATCAATGAGGGATATAGAGTGGGTAAATTTGAGAAATACAAACCTAACTAAAATTATTAAATGTGTTTTGGTAATTAATTGGACATAGTTTATTTATTTTTAGAATAAATTACTCAATTGAAGCAATAAAGGATGCATAGTGGACCAACATAGACCTATGAGACTAACTATGACATAACTATGCAATTTGCGGCTTCGTTACCCCAAATGTAACATTTTATTGAACAAATTACTTGATCAATCAATGAGGGACATAGAGAGGGAAAAATAAATCACTATAAACATAACGATGATTAAAACATCTTATTTGGGGCTCAACTCATCCCACTCTTTTTAGTAATGGAATTGATTACTCAATTGGATCGATGAGGATTGAAAAGTGTGTAATTTGGGACTTACAAAATAGCTATGATAAAATGATGAGATTTGGGGATTAATTTACTGAAATTCATTCATTAAATTAATCATTTTTTATGATTATATCAATGAGGGACATAAAGTGGGCCATTCTGAGGCCGATAAACATATTTGGATCTAAATAATGCAATTTGGGGCATAAGTGGCCCCAATTTTGTCACTAATTGAACCAATTACTCAATTAGATCAATGACAAAGAATTATAATGATAATAAGAGTACTTATAACATTATTATGACTAAATGGTATGTTTTTGGGATCAATTATCCCTATTTTTTTCACTAATGACCCAATTACTTACTCAAATCAATAAAGAAAGCAAACTAGACAAATTTGATGCCCTAAACCTAGCTATGAATAAATAATGTTCTTCTAGGATTAATTAAAACTAATTTAATAATTATTCAATTGGATAAATGATTGATACTAAGTGGGAGAAATTTATGACTTAAACCAAAGTACAACTAAAAAATGCAGTTTGGGACTCAATTAGCCTGAACTATTTTAACAAATTTTGTGATTGCATACATGATCGATACAAAATGAGAAAATTTGAGGCATATGAACATAATTTCAACTAAAATTATCTTATTTGGGTTCTATTTTTACCCAATTGTATAAATCATTTATTTGATTACTGAATTAGATCGACAAGGGAGACAAAATGAGCAAATTTGAGGCTTATGAACATAGTTGTAACTAAAAATTAAGATTCCAAGATGAATTGCCTCTAATATCATATTAATTATCTAATTACTCATTTAGATCAATGAGGGATACAAAGTGGGGATAATTTGAGGATCAAGAATCTAATTTTGTCTAAATAATTGGATTTGGGACTCAATTGGCTATAGTTTATTCATTGACTAAATAATTACTTGATAATACCATTAAAGGATGTTCGGTTGGATAATTTTATGTTAGTTAATATAAGTGTGAATATATGATATTATTTTAGTCTCAATTCAATCCAATGTTTTTATTTATTAAATTAATCAATCAATTGGATAAATGTCAGACATATATAGTTATAATTTAACTTTTTAGGGTTGTGGATTTTAGGCCCTAGGTTGTTCAAGGGAATGAGTATAGTAAATCAGGGTAGAAATATGCAATAAATATTTAACCATTGATTTTTAATAAAAATTATCTACTTTTAACTTTATAAAAATATCAATAAATTGTGTAAACAAGTACTTAGATGTGAACTAATCAATAAAGAAGATTTGGAGGCCACAAATTGGGACAAGAGCTGATTTGAGTGTCACATATAAGATCTAGGTATCAAAACCATTCTTAGATATTAGTGTCCTAACTAGAAAGTAGCACTAAAGGTGATAGTGTCCTCATTTTATAATTAGTGTCCTCTATACAACTTATTTCAAGCTTTTGGTTACACATGTGTCTAAGTTTGTCAAGCCTATTCATATGCATAAGAGTTGTGATTTCCATTCAGTGACTTATTTTACCTAATTTTGTATATAAACCATAAAACTCCATATTATTAGGTCATTTAGTTGGCACAAGTATCAAGGTGTGATATTATTTGGGTAGGTTAGAATCCTCAACACCCTATTGTGATGAGATTGGCTTACATACCAATACTCTAAGGAGGGATAAAGCTTCGTGTAGTTCTCTGCACCTAGGTGTTGGTTCAAGTGTAAGTAAATAGAGTATGAATGTCATTTTAAATACATTAAGTGTTATTAATATATAAAAATTATAGATTTTAGCTTAATAATTATGTACATGGATATATGTAGAAGGAGGGTAGAATAGGGATTGATAACCTTGATTATAAACAAGTTATTTTAACTAAATTTGTATTATTATATTTCCTTTCCCTCTAGTGAATAATGGGATAAAATTTATGTAGATATAATGTTATATTTATTACGATTGTCTTAAACAAGGTCTAAGCTAACCTTACATGTTTTTTTATTTTAAAATGTATTTGTTGGTGGCCAAAGGTGGTAAGAGGATAATAGTACCCAAATTGGGACACTAGGACTATTGGTGTTACTATCCAAACTATGGTGTTATGGTCGATGTGGTAGACCCTGAGAAACTATAGGCTAATGTGCTAAAGTGATGCTTTGAGACTACTTTTAGCATGTTTAGGGATACATGTGGACTAGAAAAAGGATGGATAAGTGTCTAAACAGGCCCTAATATAGTTCTAGGGCTATGATAGGGATGGGTGGTTTTAAGTAACATTGTTAGTAGTCAACTATCATTTTTATATGATTACATTCCCCCTTATTATATAAATATAGTAAAGTTAAATTACTATGATAAATAAAAATTAAGTGTACCTTAAATACGTAAGAGGTAAAGCCCATGAATCTGAATCTAAGTGTATGAAGCATGCTCCATTGCATGTGTTTCAAATGTAATGTGTATAGATCAGTCCTTAATAAATATCAAAATTAAAAGATAGAACTTAGTAAAAAAAAAAGATATAGAAAAGGGAAGATTACACTTCATTGGGTACATAAACTAATGCATAATCCAAATAATATTATTTGTGTATACATGTAGATAGTGATGAATCACTGAATAACTTGGACTGAGCTGATGGATTACTCAATCCCCATGTGTGGGTAGCTCAATAACTTAATCTGGTTTTGAATCCATCATTTATCACCCTTACTCAGTGGATCATGACCTATGAATATTTTGAATTGGAATGATGGTGTTTCCAACCCTTCCATATATGTGGCTCAAGAACTCAACTAGACTATGACTCCATCATTGCATATCCATGTGTATTAGATGCATATGAAAATAAAATTTTGTGATGTAACTAAAAGTATAGAATATGTATATGAGCCACTCAAAAAATCTAAAATGTAAAATAACTTTAGTCCAACTAGGAATGTTAGTAGACCTTGGGCAACATAGGAATGCCAAGCACTAAAGATAGAGTAAGGCATCAATGTGGTGTATAAATTAGAGCATTGTGTTAGGTGTGCATAACCTATTAAATAACATGGATTTTTTTAGTCCATCTAATAAATATGTTGATAAGTGAACATATGAAATAATGTGTTGTGCACATACCCCAAAATCTAATATCTGAGTATATGAATTATGGATTGAGTTATAATAATTTATATCTAAGTATCTGAAATTAAAATAGGAATTATCATGTTTCACATAATGCCCCAAATCTAATCGAACTTGTAGGAATCTATTCTAAACTAAAAAAAATTTGTGATTTGTGATTGAACCTATGTAAACCTAGGCTATAAATAATGTACATATTTATCCAATCCAAATTTTCTTAAAAATAAGTTTACTAGATAATATACCCATATATTATACATTAGTTCTAGTGGTTCTAGCATCCAACTTTAGGTGCTACTATCCAACTTTATTGATTTATGTGTATCTAAAACTGGTCTTTGTATGACTATTTCCCACTATGTTTTATAAAATTGATTTTTTTAGTAAGTACATATGTTTTGAAAAATATTATTTAAGTTTATTTGGATACCATTATCTCTATGTAAATCCTCTATGAATTCCCTCTCTTTTGAGTGGATTTATTGAACCTATGCAAAAAATGTCCTCAAAAGAAAAATTTATGTAAGGTGTGTGTTAGATGGAGCAAATATGATATCTATGTAATAAACCAATATAATGTGTGTACACAAAAACACAATGTAAGATAGTCTACACTTAAATTTTTAATGTATGATGTATGTTATATCTTTCATTCATAAGGTTATCATGAGAGATATAAAAATATAAATATGAACATCAACTATGAGTAATAAACTAAGTCACTACCTAGGGGTAAGGGGCATGATGCTCATCAAGGAATTCAAATAGGAAGGAGAGATGCATGAGGCCCCTCATGGAATCTAGAAATGTAGTATATAACAAACAAGTGATAATTTTCATGGCCAAGGTGCATACATGAAATCATACATACAACACACATGAGGAACGTAAAGAAGACCAAGGGGAAACAATACAAGGGACATGGGCACATGTCACTAAATCTACAAAACTAAGACATAAATGGACATTTTTGAATTTCCATAGATGAGAATAAAAAGTAGGTTATCTTTTATCCACATGAAAATACATGTTAACATGTTCCCATACATAATTAAGATGGCACACACAAGGACATGGGCACATGTCCAAAGCATACATACAATGAAAAGGAGTATCATAGATCCATAAAATAATCAAATATTCAAATCCTATCAAATATATGTAGAAGCATAGAGACACAATCAATTCTAAATTAGGAAACATATAAATGAGAGTATGTATGAACATGTGGTACAAATATGTATAAGATCAAAGATGTACATAAGATCAATCTAGAAGAATAGTAGTTAGCAATGAATATGAGTAGTGTAAGATGATCAATATCAAGATATAAAAATTCTATGTTTATGATGTAGAGTTTAGGAATATCTAAATGGTTAATATAAAATGTGTATAGGATTTTCCTAAATGTGTGAGTGTATCAAATGAAGAACTTGTGTATCTGTGTATATGCCACTAGTGGGTATAAAGTAGTAAATAATGATTTATGTGGTGAACATGGGTCTTGTAAGAATTTATTAATACTTGACAAGAACATATGTATGATAAACAAAAATTGACTACACTAAAATGACTAGGGTATGTAGTATATAATATAAAAAATGTAAACATGGAAATGCACACAATCTATAATTTATATTTTCTAAGAAAATATTTGATTCTTCTTGTGTTTTTGACATATTATTTTAATTTTATATTTTTCATATATTAGTTATATACAAGCAATGTGAGAAAATGAAACTATATATAAGGAACAAGTGTGAATGAAACTCTATATAAGTAGGGATGAATATACTAATGAATGATTATCATGAAAGACTCACTATTAATTTAGCCTAAGTTAAATAAAGGAACAATAATTATATGTGTTATGTGAAAAAGTAACTATGGTCCCTTAACCTATTGTAATGAGTAATATATAGCTGGCACTACCTATAGAGTGGTGTTAGGAATTTGTGAATATTATTGGGGTGTCTTATGGATTTTAGGGGTCTTAGGAACCCATCTGGTATAAAATTTTGTAGTTGGCATTATTTCCATATGCTAAAAACCTTAGGAATACATTAACACTATTATCAAAAGGAAAAGGGTAGAGTGAGGACCTCTAGAATCAGTAATATGTCTTGATAGAAAAAATTAATGTGAAGCATTATAAATAAATTTTTAAGTGAGATATTATCTCACGTATATTTTATAGGGAGAGAGATATCAGGGGTTTGAGTGAGTAGTCTAAGGGATAAATATTATCTCATATTTTTTAGGAAAATATTTTGCTATATATGCATTGCATTATTTAATAAATAATAAGTTATTGTGATCGACTTAAATCTCTCTGCTTTGCACATTTTTGACCCGCTAGCTCATCACCATTAATGGGGTAATTCCCATCATGTCTCTGATTCAAGGGTCTCACTAATAAAGGTCTTTGTTAAAGTGCATATATATGTGGTAAACACTATAGGTGTATATGTCACCTACATTGGTGGTTTAAATAAAATCTATTGTGTACTAATGGTAACTATGCTCAAAACTATAACTGGTAGCTATAGTAATCATTTGTGGGATAGGTAAAGGATATTCATATAAAAGACCTTTAACTATAACCACCTAATTAAGATGAATATAGTCTAAGGACTTGTGTATGAAGTATGGAATGGCTCATATCTAATGCATCTATCTTACCCAATAACATATCATATGTACCTACACTTAGAACTACTAAGAATCTAGTGGCCATATGTGTTGGGCCAACTTGTAGTATAAGTACAATCTCCCCAATAGAGCTCTTAGCATGGCCAGAAAAACCATGAATAACTATGTGAAATGCCCTACTATGAATTAGCCAAATTTTATATAATTTTTATATTTTACATGTTAATACATGACTGATAATTAACCATAACACTCTAATTAGCATCATGATCAATGTAGGCTCATACAAAGAGTGCATTTAAACATGAATCATCATCGATAATCTCCTAATATGATAAAGTGATGAGTGTTATCCCTAATACTATAGTATGATTCACACTAATCATATTATGTAGGTGGTGTACATCCACTATATTAGTTTGATAGTATGCTAGGGGTGAATTTGCCTGATACATATAGTGAACACCTAAAATGCCTCCTGCATCATTAGTTGTATGTTTTGGAAATGGATCCATAATTATTTTAAATGACATAGGTTCTATTTGTTGAAATTTAGGTGGCTCTTTAGGTGTGCCCACATTAATGATGTTGGCTTATTTCAAATCCTATATCTTATGTTTCAAGTTGATGCATCTATTTATATTATGGCCTTGTATCCTGTGATATTCATAAAATATACTAGAAACATTTTATTGAAGAGGCATAGTCGTATCAAACTCTTTGATGAGAAGGACAGATATGATATTTCATTTCAATACTTAATGTAAAAAAAATGCTTGTGATTCTAGAAGGTTTGTGAAAACTCTTTATGGAGGAACTAATAAAACCAAGCAAGGAGGTGGATATGAAGATACATTAACTATGGACTTTTGATCACTCTTATTTTGAATGACCCTTACTCTGTATCAATGATTATTATAACTCTTAGTATTTGAATATAATCCCCTTGTGTATTTTAATTTTCCCATAGAGATAAGCTTAACTTCTATTTATTTCAATATGTGGCATAAATCTATGAATGTTGGAAATTTATTGAATAAAATAGCTTCATGAGATTTTGGTAGTAAACATTGTTTGAATGTGTTGGATCTCTCTATCTACCATGGTGATAGTCATGTTTTCAAATATAGTTTATATTATAAGAAATATTATGTAATAGGCTCATTGTATTTTTGTTTAAGTTATTACAATTAAACATATGATATCTTATCATTGATGTTGATTGAAAAGTGTGCCAACAACATATTTGCCAATCATTTACACTACGTGGGACCAACTCAGAAAGGAACCAATAATTGGACACATAATTTAAACATGTTGCATCAAAATATTATATATGGTGTTCTGGGTCACCCTTACAATCATACAATGTAAGCTTAGGTGCCATAAATTTGAATGGCAAAGAATTTGTTTTTATATGTTTTACCAAAGTTATATGTAAAAGAAAATGAGAATCCAAGGCATGTGATGGCCTTGTAGCACCCTCCTAAAGATGTAACACCTTGGCATATAGATCATAGATTTCATGCATAAGGGATTGTACATCTGAAGAGGAAGAAATAGCCATAGAAGGTGTTGCCATTGTCGGAGGTTGTCAATAAAAAATGGGTTAATGTATAACCTAAGTTGTCCCCAAATTAAGTATAATAATATTATTATATAGGGGAGTATAATATTGACCATTATTTGATTTGTTAGTTATATCTATTTTAATGTATAAAATATGTGCATGATCATAGAGAGGTTCTCAAAGTTTGTCTCTAAAACTCTATAAAATATCATTCTAATTGATAAAAAGGATTTAATTGTTAAGTGGGGGAAGTGTTTCCAGATTATCATCTTCTGTATTGCTTTGATCTTGAGTAATTTTTGAATCACACTTTGTAGATGAACTTTGTTTTGATTTATTGTTTTGGTATATAACATTGATTGCCACAAATTAACTTGATGAAGATCCATATATGTGATTGACACTACTTTTCCCTAGGGGATTTTCTCCAGTAATATGATTTTACGATGTTTTAATTTTTTCATGCAATAGTTGATTATAAGTTTACAATTTTGAAATGAACCTACTCATATTAATAATTTGATCCCTTAGAGTCTCACAAGTGCAAACCCTATTTACTTCTAGTTAAACATGTAAGCACACACCTCAAATAGAAGAGGTGAAGGCATGGATAGGCTAAGTATGGTTATTAGTAACAATAGTATAGGTTGCATCATTTCATTGAGGAGTAATAGAATGGATCTAGTTAGAGAGAAAGTAGCTATCACCCTCGTGGATATGAGGAGGAGAAAGCGATTTTTCCCTATGCATAATAAATGACATTGAAACTTGAAACATGGTTGTTAAGGTATTAAATTTATGGAATAAGTCCAATAAACTCTATTGTAATTGATATTGTATGTATGTAAGGATTTGTTTCTTAATTGAATTCCATATGAGATAACAATAGCATGCTAGACATAGAATGAAATATGAGATACATTTTAACTAATATAAAGCATCATGTTCATATATGTTTACATTCATTCCAAATGAAAGGAAACAAGCATGCAAAGGAAGTTAGAAAACTTTGTAAAAAAAAAACTAATAAGCTTAATCTATCATTATTATAATGATTATATGAAATATAAATCATAAAATACAAGGATGTAATATTTGAGTGTGGGTCCTGTAAGTCTATAAAGATAAAACCTAGGGTTATCTAGGGTTAGAGTTTTTACACTATTCAAAGTAAGTCAGGTTCACCAAATGATTTAACTTTTTAGGGTTATGGAGTTTAAGTCCTAGGTTGTTAAAAGGGATAAGTATAATAAATCAAGGCATACATATACAATAAATACAACCAATTATTTGTAATATAATTAACCTAATTTGACCTTTATAAAAATAAAAATAAATGATGTAAACAAATACATAGCTATAAATTGATTGAGACAGTAGATCTTGAGGCTATATACTAGGAAAAGAGTTGATCTGGGTGTCATGGATAAGATCCCAGTGTTAAAACTCTTCTTGGATAGTAGCACCCTAAGTATAGATTAGTGTCAATGGAACTAGTGTCTCCCTTTGGATGCTAGTGTCCTTTGTGCAAAACTATTCTGAGTTTCTGGGTGCACCCATGTCTAAGTCTACCAAGCTTTTTCTTGTGCATAAGATTTTTGATTTCTTGTTAGTGACATGTTTTGACTAATTTCATATATAAACCCTAGATATCTATGTTTTTAGGGAATCTGATTGTAACATGTATAAAAGTGTGACATTAGTGGGGTAGGTTGGACATCCTCAACAACCCACTATGATGTGAGTTGCCTACATACTAATACTCTGAGAAGGGATGAAGTCCGATGTAGTTATCCCTACCTAAGTGATGGTGCAAGTGTAAGTGAAGATAGTATGAATATTGACCTGAGTACTTTAAGTGTGCTTGAGATTAGAAACATTTACTAACCTTTTGCAGATTCCTACTCTATACCATATCACTAGTATCTATACATTCACTATTTCAAATACATTGTCACTATGATGCAGCCACACCAATGTACAAAATGTTTTATAACTAGGATGATACACTTTTTCATCCTAAATCATGTGTTATGAGGTCATTTAGATAGTATATAACATTTATTTAAATAGATCTGCTTCACATGCCATGGGGGAGGATTTGAACAAGCCTTTCACATGATCCATCTTGATACTTTTCCATAAGCACACATCCATCAAACTCTATGCATCTCTTATGGTTGTTTAAAGGTATAGATTATTTTCTAATTAAAATATATTTTATCTCATGAAAAATATATTAATTATGAAACTTTATAATGATAGGTCTAATGCTTATAAGGACATATAGGAGATAGATTATACATACAAGAGGGTTCAAACCAATGAAATCTCTTGACCTTTAGGGATCTAGAACAAAGGTATAAACTTTTAAATTACTTGTTACTAAAAAATAATTAAATTCAGTTAGAAATTATAATACAACTAATATTTGATAGGTGTACTTCACATATAAACTATCAATAAAATGAGGTAGCTAAGAGCAATAGGCAACATTAATTTGGTGTTAGGGATTCACTTACATGGAGATATAAACATGCATTTAATTATTTCATCAAAATATTATATGTCAAATATTGATTATGGTAGGTCTACATCCTATATTGAAAGGAACGAGAAAGACAATTGTAGTATGAGCAGACACGCTTCATCTCTTGCGATATATTTGCCTACATGGATGTGTGTGTGTGTGTGTGTGTGTGTGTGTGTAACTTTATTTTATTTAATTTTACTATAATACCTTAAAATTTTATAGTATATTCTTGTTATGTACATGGAAATCTTACTCCTTAAAATATAAAATACTGTAAAATACAAAATAAAAAATTGTTTCCTAACTAACGTCAATGAAGTGGTCCTCAATTCATTAATTGGTGGTCGATATTTGTGTAGTTCCACCACTACTATGGTCAAGTGATGATACAACGTCTCATTTTACTCATGGTAATATAGACACCGAATGAGAGGTGATATTGGAATGTACCTCTATGTATATGTCAATATAAATATATTATTAAATGTGTTTTGAAAGTAAATATTTTATTTGATAAATTTTAAATTTTTAAATTTTATTTTATCATTTTATTATTTTTTTCTATTTGTTATCTTGTAATTTGTTGATTCAAAGAGATTCATACTTAACATTCAAATTTTTTTTGGATTGAAGCATTTCAAGATAATTAGTACTGACAAAGTCCAATAATTAATATATTTAAATTTACACTTAAAATGGTATACAATACCATTTGGAAAACATTGAGAATTGAATTAGCCCATTAAAAGAATAATTTAATTGAAAAATTATTCCAAAAAGCTTTATGCTAAGAATAAAGACATTTGAGGGTCACTATGTCATAGACATATATATTTTCTAATATTAAAATAATAAAATATTTTTCTTATCTATAATTTACATGTTCAATACTAAAGAGAAATTAATGAAGTGATGAAAAATATTTAACCCCCGGAAAACATAGAGATGCATGGAATGGTTTTTTTGATAAATTACTAGAATAGGACACTGATAGCGCTACGAATTAGTTAAACAAATTAGTAATGTGTTCCACTTAAATACATTAAAAAAACTGAAATTAATTCAAACAAATTGCCTGTGAAAGCTATAGTCAGCAGTTTACCCGTGGATTTCAGCATCTATCATACGCTAACAGCAGAATTTATTGCTTTAGCTGTTAGTTTTATATATTTTTTCTTCCATTTGTAAATATTTTGCATCTGTATAATGGCCTCATTGTACATAATAGTAGTATAAAATCCATGTTTAACTTGCACAGTTTTTAAACGGTTTTCAATGCCATATTTTCACGTACAATAAACTGTTAATAGCCTTAATAGCACGTGATTTAGAAAGACTAATTCAGTTTTACATGACCCGTAGGGAGTCCACAGTCCAGAATTCTCGCATCTTTAAATTATAAATTCTTGAAAACTATGAGCTCGCTGGCTAGTTTATTGAATTTTATATTCTACGGGGTATTTTTTTCTTGCAATTAAGTGCATATTCTGTAGACGACTTCCAAGCTTGGAACGTGGTTCTTCAACTAGGAAGCTTCATTATAAACATACAGCAAAATTATATTAATTCCTTTAGGCAGACCAAATCCGAAAATACTTGTAGAATGCTGAGAAAAATGGTGATTGGCACATGCATCCGTCCTGTGCGGCTGTACTTATGCCACCTTTGCCCGTCTAAATCAACAGGGTTGTGAGACCTATAAATACCCGCTCACCCCTAAAATGGTTCAAGCATACAATTGCAGCAATATTTCCTTGTATATCTATTATTTTCAAAGTTTCTGATTAGAAATCTAGTCAGTCACGATGACAAAGGGTTTAGCACTTGTTTTCATTGTTATTATTCAACTGGCAACCACCATACCCTTTACAATGGCGGCATGTCCAGTCGACGCTCTGAAGCTGGGAAGCTGTGCTAGCGTGCTTCAAAATCTTGTGGGCGTTTTCATTGGAAAATGCTTTGAAAACAAGTGCTGCCCTCTGCTGGATGGTGATTTGTCGTTGGAGGTAGCATTGTGTGTGTGCGAGACCATTAGGGCTAGGGTTGCTGACCTCAATATAATTCTTCCCCTTGCTGTCAACCCTTTTATCGGCTGTGCGAAAAACTTTCCTAAAGGCTTCCGCTGCACTATTAATTAAGCTGCTAAGTAGTTAGTTTGCTCTATTTTGTTCTTAATATTAACTAGTGTTTGTTGTTAGGAGGTTGATTGAAGAGTGAAGATTGGAAAAATGCAATGCTACAAATGTTGACCTCAAATATTGATGATATCTCAATGTGATGAAAGTCTGTTGTATGTTTAACTTCTGCTTTTTCATTTAATAAATAATTTAAACAGTTAAATATTGTGTGTTCGCTTACGAATAGTAAACATTAAATTAGTTATACATATAAAATTTTATAAATAATATTTTAATAGTTGAAGTGAATCTGTTATGTTATGCCTCAGTATATTTTATATTGGAGTCTATTGAAGGGAAAGATTTAAACCATTTTCCCATAATATTTTATTTAAAATATTATTATAAATAAAAAATAAATTTGAAAAAGAAAATTATTGTAAAAAAAAATTATATCTTAATAATACTTAAATAACTATTAAATTATATTTAATTTTAATTTTAAAAAATATAAAAAATTAATAATTATTGTAAACATCAAAACAATCAACCCCACCTAAAAAAACAGAAAGTTGAAAATATACCTAAAATCTTTTAATCTCTATCCAAAAAACCTAAATTCATAATAACAAGCTTTCTCATATATGGATGAACTCATGCCTTCACTACCTTACACTAGTGTGCCTTCTCACTTTTGAGACTTATTATTTGTTGCTAACCATCTATAGTTTAATATCTCTCACATATTTTCTACAAAGTCTGCTCTACGTGCTGTGTGTTATACCATAAAGGACTACATTGTAACTAAATGGAGAGTCTAAATTAAATTGAATGATGATCACAACTCTAGCAGAAATTTTTACTTCTTGTTAACTTAGATTATAGCTTCTTTGACTGGGATTTGTTAACACACTGTTGCTCTCATTGATTTGATTTTTTTGTCTTTTTAATAAATTTTTTTACATTCTAAATTTAAAATATATAAATAAATAAATTATCAAATAAAGCAGATTAAAGATTTTTCAATATGAATTAGAAATATAATTTTTTTGTATTTAAGTTTTATATTCGATTTAAATAAAGTTTATTTTATATAATTAAATATTTTAAGATTTGAACTCAGGGGTTAGAGGAACTACCTACAATTTTTGTATTAATTATTATTAAATAAACTTTATAAATATATGTTTTTTCTAATTTTTTAATAAATATTCATCTTAAAAAAACATAAAATAAACAAAATATTATACTAATTTAAAAAAATAAAAAATAAACTTACAAATAAATTCTCATTATTGGTATGGTTTATTAAAAAATGTAAAATATTTGACTCTTACACAAATGATTTACTTTTACCTAAGCCATTATATTATCACTTACTATTATTGAAACATTCATATTATTAAAATTTTTTTATTGTTTTATCCATAAATCATTCACCTTACTAAAACACATATTATCAAAGCAAACTATCAATATGAATAAAACTCTAAAATTGCATGAAAAGTAATTTTTTGTATTGATTCTATTAAATAAATAAAGCACTACATAATAGCATTTAAATAAATCTCAACTCTAAATTAAAGTTGACATGTATAATTCTAAAAAACTAAGATAAAATATACATAAAGTTAACTAACTTATGTTATTTTTAACAATTTTTTCTCTTAGTACAGCTCATCTTTTAGCAATTTTTTAAACAACTATTTTTAATAATTTTTGCATACAAGCTCAAATGAGTCAAAAATTCCTTGCATATCTTCTATACACTATAACTAAATTATCAATTAAATTTAAATTCAATTTCATATCAGTTACAAATTTATTCTATTTCTACAAATGGAAAAATCCTTTGAAAAATATTAAAATACATTTTTGGACCCTTAAATGATCACATATTGTCTCAAAAAGGGTTTAAAAATATTCCCAATAAAATATAGTGGGCTACTACTGAATTAATTTTTTTAAGGCCTCTGCTATGTCTTAACAAGACCTCAAATGAACTTAGGGATCAGAATTTATGGTCTCTAAAATATAGGCCCCTACGTCATTCTCCTCTAATTGAAAACAACTCAATTTCTATGAGTTGGCTTGATTATACTCCTAATTTTATTCTTTTCAAAATTTTCAACTCCTATTCTAAAATCCAAGTGTTATCTTCATATTTTAGTCCTTCTCACTTTACCAAATAATTTTTATAACTTCTTTGTCTCATGTTCACAATATTTATATACAATATTTGTGTTATAATTTTTGTCTTCTTCTTTTGGTAGATGTTGCTTCCGATTGACTTCTTTATCTCCTTCCCAATCACAATATTATCTAATAAAATCAAATAAACCTAAAACATTAAATATTAGAGAGATAAAAATTTTGTGGTAAGCTCAACTCATGAACATTGTTAATAATTATATATATAAATTTATATCGACTAATTTTATTGTACTTCAACTCGTTGTATCTTTCTTTAGGAAATATTTGGAACTAGACACCACCAATCTGTTTTAGATATATATTTTTAATATTTCTAAGAAAATCTAAATTTTAAAATTAATCTTAATATTTAAATAAGGTAAAAAAATGGACAATCTACCATGATTTCCCCCTTTTATAATAAAAAAATAAAAATTGATTTAAAAAAAAAGTGAATAAAACTAGATGTAATTTGTCCTAATATACAATTATATGAACAAATCCCCACAACTTAAAAAAAAAGAGAAAAATAAAAAAGAAGAAGAAAAAGAAGAAAAAAAGAGATATAAATTCTTTTTATGCTTATATATGATCGTAATAAATAAATAAGAAATCTTTACCCACAATGTGCGGTAGAGAAGTAGATATTTTTAAAGGTAGAAGTGTATAAATAGATGATTATAACATTTTTTATGGAATTCCCTTGTGAAATTGATGATGCTTTTCATGGTATAATGCCAATTTTATAATAACAACTTGAAAGAACGGATTATGATATCTACTTTTAAGTCCAAATCTTAGGCTGAAAAATTCATGTGAATTTCAAGCCCAAGGCGTGTTTGTTTTTAATTTCATATTTTTACAACACATATGCATATTGAAAAGTACACATTATGAGCGACATGTGTTATACCAATGTGCAATAATGTTTACACATTATGACACGTGTGTTTCTTAGAATAGATATAGAATAACAAAAATAGTTTTTGGTAATTGAATTTCGTGTTTCATTTTAGGTGTTCAAGTGATTTTCAAAGTGAATTCTTATTAATGATCCCAATTTACTTGAAATAGAGGAAAATTTTATTGAATTAGGTCTATATGATATATTAAATATTATCATATATTTCATTTTTTAATGTCAATGTTTCATTTGTAGAGTGATTTATATTATGTAAGTTTATTTCACATGTAATTATTGATTTATACATATGGAAGACATTAAACTATAATATAATTTTTTTGTGTGTCTATGTTTCTTTATAAAATAAAATTTGATTAAAAAGGGAACTATTGATATGAAATTTCTGCAATAGTAGAAAATTTATAAACATAAAGATAAAATAGACAATCATGTGTGTTTGTGTTTATTCATGTTAACTTTGTTGATATAAATTGATCAAATAGAGCCCCAATTTCATGCAGTTTAGGAAAGATATTAAGATTTAGGGGTAGGGCACACATCAAATCATCATGTGTTATATTTTTTGTGTTCATGTACAATTTGTTAGATAAAATGTGTAGTAACAATTCCACTTTCACATTTAATGGAGGTACATTCCTCAATATAGGGACATACATCATATAAATACCACAACATGTACCTCTTGTTTATTCATGTTAACTTTGTTGATATAAATTGATCAAATAGAGCCCCAATTTCATGCAGTTTAGGAAAGATATTAAGATTTAGTGGTAGGGCACACATCAAATCATCATGTGTTATATTTTTTGTGTTCATGTACAATTTGTTAGATAAAATGTGTAGTAACAATTCCACTTTCACATTTAATGGAGGTACATTTCTCAATTTAGGGACATACATCATATAAATACCACAACATGTACCTCTTTTTCCATGTTAATGATTCATTTTTATAGTCAATTCATAGTAATAGTGTTCATTTAGTATTCAATAGATGCAATGATTTTATAATTTAGATCTATGGGACATATTAGACCACCACATTTTCATTTTGTGTATTCATGTTTCCTTTATATAATGTATTTGAATAAAAAGGCACCTTTCACCTTAAATCAATATAATACAGTAATATTTAATGCTATGGGGAGATAATAGACCACCATGTTCATTTATTGTATTCCATTTTTCATTCTAAATTGAAATAGAACAACCAAGGCCCCTCTCATAGGCAATCAAGGAAACATAAGATGATTTAAGGGGAAGAGACACATTATACCACCATGTATCATTTTTTTGTGTTCATGTATCATTTTCTAAGTGAATTACTAGTAATAGGTTCATTTTCACATGCAAAGGTAATATTTGAGAATTTAGGGCTAGATGACATCTTAAATACCATAACTTGCTTTCTTTTTATTTCTTTTTCTTTTAATTTATAGACTGAATTTAGAGTAGAAAGACCCAATTTCATATTCAATATATGAATTATTGTTGATTTAAGGGAATGGGATACATTACACCACAATGTGTCATTTTTTTGTTCATGTTAACTTTATAGATAAACTTTTGGGTAAACTATACCCCTCTGACATGCAATTATTACAATAGAGGGATATTTAAGGCTATGGAGAGAAAATAGGCTGCCATGTTAAAGTTCTAGGTGTTCACTTTACTTTTTAGATTAAAATTGACTAAATAATGCCCTATAACATACTATTAAGGCAACAAAGTTATATTTGGGCACATCAGACACATTAGACCACCATGTGTTATTTTATGTGAATATTTTTCATCTCTAAAGTCAATTTGACTAAAACATGACCACTTCAAATGAAATTGATGCAATAGAAGAAAACAATTTAGGGAAAGGGAAAGAAAGTAGACTTCTATGGAAAATTTTGGGTGTTAATGTTTCCTTCTTAGAGTTAAATAGAGTAAACATGGTCACCCTTTAATTAAATCAAGAAAAAAAAGATAGTTTTAGAGCGAGAGGAAACATTAGTCAACCAAGTGTAATTTTTGTGTGAACATATATCCTATTCAGGGAGACATCTTAGTAACGTGGCCCCTTGATAATTTAATGGAGAGTGCATTTTTCATGTTATGTCAAATTTGGCCAAAATGGATTGTTTCATATGCAATTGATATAATAGAGAAATGTTTATGGATATGCTAAGAAAATAGACCTCCATGTGTCATTATTTTGTGTTAATATTTTTCTTTATAATCCAAATTTACTAAACAAGCCCTCTTTCACATGAAATTGGTGAAATGGATGAGAATTTAAGTGTAAAGTACACTTTAGGTAAGAATATGTCTTTTTTATTTGTTAATGTATCTATTTTTTTAGTGAATTCATAGTATTGTTGCCCCTTTTACTTCTAATGAAGACAAGCTTTGTCTATTTATAGCTATGGGATACAATAGACCATCGTGTGTCATTTTCCTAGTTCATGGGGGTTGATTGTAAGAATCCTAAAGTCATGAATAATAATTATAACATTATTTCACCACCAATGCATCTTTTTTTTAACCTTTTCCACTATTTTAAAAAAATGTATTACCTTGAACTCCATTTTAGGTGATTTTATAAACATTTCAAAGATACTAAGGAGATCTAAAAATTTATTTTAGTTTTAATATAATTATTCATATATTTATTGATTTACAAAAGAGTAAAAAACATATTTTGAGACAAAATCAAATATTCCATAATTTTTTCATAATTTCCACCCCAACCTTTGGTTTTAGTGATAGTTGAACTATTGTAAAAATATTTAAGGTAACTAATAATTTAATATTATACATTTATTTTGGTTTATTAACAATTGTTTTATATGTACAAAAATAATAAAATAAAAAAAATTAGCATGTATTTAAATATTTTATTTTATTGAATTGTAAATATGAAACAATGCATAGAGAATCCTCAAAAGTGTATCACATAAAAGTTTTAGGTATCTTCAATACATTTACAACCATTGAAAAGATTCTTAAAATTAAGGTTAGAGTGAAATGTTAAGATAAATAAAAAAAATATTCATGCTTTATTCTATTGAAAATCATAAAAAAATATATGAATAATCATCAAAAATTTATAATAGGAAAGTTTTAAGTCTCCTTAATATACATACAATGTTTGAAAGATCTCCTAGACTGGAGGCTAGGTCAAAACAATATGATAATATTATGTGAACAAGAACACATTTTATTTTGGATAGGTATCAAGATTTATGGGACCCCTTCCTGATATTAAATAAACTCAAATAACTAAAGAGGCCCAAATTAACAACATATCCATCAAGGTGTTTGGCCATCACACTCTAAATACAAAGTACCATAATGTATTTAAAAATAATTCCACTAAACCTTAAAGAACATAATTAATAAAGGTTGAAATCTAGACCTTACTAAGTCTTACTCTTTTTGAATTTACTATGAGAGTGAATTATCTTGGAGGGGAAATATTCATGAGACATCATTTTGTGTTACTTCTTACAACCATCCATTGTTCTTGATTAATCAAAATAACTGATTCCAAACATTGAGAGATATACTTTTCAACATATGTGCCTGTACATGCCTTATTCTTGGTAACCAAATCCATAATACTATTCTTAGCTATCCCAACAACCTCATAAATCTAAGGTGGAGACACCTTATGAAAAAACCCCTCTTTTGAAACTTCTTCATTAAGGACTTATGAAATAACCCCTGAAGTCAAAGCAAGATTGCTATCTAGAAACACTCTAAGAAGCTATTTACTTACCTCTTTCCACCATGAAGAAATTTATTTACACTTGGAAATTTGACAAGAAGTAAAATGATGACCAATTTTGAATCACTTCTAACACCTTAAAAATAATCCCCTCATAATCAAGGGTTTATGACCATCATCTACATTTAAATTTAAACTCAATCATTTCGTGAAGGTCTTGAGAAATATCCAAACAAATAAAACCCTAGAAAAAACTATCTAGGATAAATTCAAATAGAAGGAATCAATTTCCATCAATTCACCCAAGGTTCCCCTAATAGTCAATATCTCAGAATCTAACCAAAACTCAAGAAGAAGATATGGAAATCACACCTAAGTGAGTCTAAGAAAGAGGTTTTTAGCCAAAGGATTAAAATTTAGAAAGCAGGGGTTTAGAAGGAGAAGGTGTTGATCACAAGTCAAATATTTATCTTGTAATATTTTATTACCATCAATAAGATTATCAAAACCCATAATAAAAAACCTCTGTCACAAGGATATATTTCTAAACTACCCTTTACAGTAGGCAACCACAAACCAAAAATCCATTGAAGAAGAACATAAAGGCTATGCCAAAACCTATTGAATATACATATTAAAACCCTCTTTGTATAGCATTCATCACTTTCAATCAGATCATCAAGAGGCATCTTCTCAAAATTGATAATTGGAGAAGGCTTTACAGTGCCTCAAACCCTTGCCTACTCATTCTAAATAAATGATTGGATAAATGAAACATTTGGTGCATTAAAATTGACCTTGTTTGGGTGGACATGTACCCTAAACACTTTCCTTTAGCCTTCCCTCTCTCCTTACTTAAATATCCTATTCCACTACTCTCCCCTAATTTTTCCATTAATCTTACAACCCTTCTTAAAGAAGGCCTCCCATATAGATGATTTTGAAGTACCATTTTTCCTCCCAAAACCCATGGATTATCTTCTTGATGTGGACAGCTCATTGAATACTGAAAACGTGTATCCCAATAGAAACATGTTTCCATCTTTCCATTAGAACTTGATATTGCCCTAAAAGTAGAAGAAATCAATTTCTTCATCCCTAGCAAATAGATCATAATTTCATAAATCGAACAAATATTATTTTTCAATAATAACACTAACTACTAAAATTTTAATAATAAAACAAAATTTAATCACTTTTAATGAAACCATAAAATGTTGGGTAACAATATTTTTTAAATAGACCCAAAATGACAAACATTTTTAGATCCAAAATGCCCAAACCAATAGTGAAGATATGGACTTTCTCCATTGCACTAAATACAAATTTCAAGCCACATTTTGATCCCTATCACTTTGAAAACAAATTTATTAGACTATTGTATCGAGTACCTTTCATGATTAACCCACCGTCGTAGCTTAGTGTGGGAGCTATTCTAGAGAATGGTCATCTCAGGACTGGATCCTGAGAACAAGAATATATTTTTACTATAAAATAAACTTATTGAAAATTTATGACATTCTTGAGTAATTGGAATAAAAATTATAAATATATGTAATAAAGGAAAGTTTTTATGGTATAAACACTCATAAATAGTTTTATAAATGTAATATTGACACAAAATATGATAAATGGTGGTCTATTGTGTCATTCATTACATGCAAAACATACCAATATATTATGATGAATTCAAACTATAAATGAGACATCATCACACAAAAATGTCATGTGTTGGCCTAATGTGTTTCCTAACCATTAATATTCTTTCATTACATCAATTCCATGTGAGAGGGGTCCATTTAGTTGATTTGATTTTGTAAGTGAAACAAGAGTATAATAGTACAACACATGGTGGTATATTTTCTCCCAATATACATGGATCTTCTAGCATTACATCAATTGGATGTAAAATTTGACCACTTTAATTAAATTCAATCTCTGATGGAAATGTAAATATTCAAAAATAATACATGGTAATGTAATGTGTCACCTACCCCTAAATCTGAAAACTTTGCCTCTATTACATGTGAAAAGGGATTCATTACTCGTAATTAAATATTTAAAATTTGCATTGATATAGACAAAGACGCATGTGGTGGTATTTAATACATCCCACTTCCCTAAATTGACAAACATTCTCTCTATTACATGTCAAAGGGGTCTTGTTACTATAAATTGTATCTTAAAATAATAAATGATCATAAATTAATAATATATGGTGGTCTTATGTATCCCATTCCCCTAAATATTCCTTTGTTTCGTTGATTTCCAAATCAAAGGGGCATATTTTATTTATTTTTCTCTACAAATGAAATATTAAAAAACAACAATGACATATGGTGATATATTTTCTTTAAATATCAATAAATATTCCTTTGTTACTTTAATTTATTTTTAAAGTGACCTATTTTAGTCATAACGTTGCACTAGAAATGAAATATAGAAACAAAAGAAAATGAAACATGGTGGTCTAATGTATCTCCCACCCATAAATTCCTTTTTTTGGTAATTTTGTCTGTGAAATGGGTCTCATCACTATGAGTTCACTCTACAAAAATCTAAAATATTTGGTAGTATTTAATAGGTTATGTAGCCAAAAAGTTATAAACATTGCCTATATTATATTTGAAAATCACACCATTACTAAAAATTCACTCTAAAATATATAGATTAACAAACACAAAAGACATATGGAGGTATAATGTTTCTTTACCCATTAAATATTCCCTAGTTCCCTTCATTGCATGTGCGAGGGTGATTTTTTATTAAAATTTTCTCTACATAGGAAAACATTAACACAAACATTATACAATGTGATGTTCTATTATATTCCCAGATCTCAAAATATTCCTATATTACATCCATTACATATAAAAGGGGTTCATTTTAGTTAAATTCTCTCTATAAAGGAATTATTTAAAATAAAATAAATTATGGCAGTATAATATATTACCCTCCCATGAATCTCTAAATTCTCCCTATATTGCATGTTAAAAATGCACAACTTTTGCTTAAAGGTAAAATAGATTTTTACCCCTATTCTAGAGAGTATTTTTTATTTCTATTAGTAATTACGTAGAAGATAAAGAGGATGTTTTCAAAGACTCTATTTGGATGTGAGATAACAATACTCTTTTGGTAAAACCCTAGCACCCAAATTTTAATGCTTAAATTAAATTTTTTTGAACTCAAACTGATTTGGATTAAGTTCCCAAATTTCCTCTCCAGTTTTAGAATGATTTAGTGTTTACAACCATTGGAAATACC
>JARHVA010003311.1:200000-277500 GCA_037957365.1 Torreya grandis | reverse complement strand
TTTTTTATGCTTGGAACTTCACATCAAACAAAAAATATTCAAGTATGCCTTGGTGAACTAATTCATCTAGTTAAATATTATTAATGTTTTGTAGGGCATCTTGAAAATAAAAATAAATTGAAGTGCAATTGGCAGAACTCATCCAAACACACCAAATGCTATATTTAACTCTATTAAATCAATTTTACCTATTTCTTAGTATGAAACGATCCATGAGATTTAAAAATACCTTCTTTTATCTTTCATTAGGAGTCACCTTCTTGTGAGCAACAACCACAGGATTTTATTCTAAGCATTTCATAAATTGTTTAGCGTTAGTGTGGAGAAAGCTTATAGGTCACTTCTAATAACTTGATCAAATACAATATTGTTACTACCTACGACATGGCCTCATAGCAGAGGCTCTTCCTTACATAGCTCATCAATAGCTTAATCCTAGATATTTGAATGCAATTCATTGCAGACCCACTAAAGGCCTTATATTCTACTAGGAAATTTATCCTGGATGGGTCCAATATTCACACCTTGTGAGTTCTTACATATTTGAAACTCTCATAAAATTTTACAAACACAAATCATATTCACACTATGAACTCTTCTAGCAAGTGTTGGTGGTTAGAGGTTTCAAGTATAGCCTTAGCCACAGTCTCCATCACTTCTAATGAGATATTTAAGCTTCACTGAGGTTTGGACAAGACTCCATGTATAGTCAACTTAATATCTAGATCTCTTCAAGATAAATATCAACTCTACATTGCTATGATGCTATATAAAGGGCTAAAAATGCTTTGATGTATATTTAAGAACATAGAAGGTGCATATATAAAACAAGAAACTAGTTATAATAACTATAACTACCAAGCTAAATATGTTAACTAATAACTAACATCTAAGATAACTATGTAATAATTAAAATATATGATAATAAGGTTATCCATAAAATTCATTTTTGATCACTTAAGCTAATTTAGGGCTTCATTAGGACTAGAAATAACTAATTACATATTTTTATGAGTTTAAGGTTTATTATAGGGATAAAAACATGCACGAAGGATTTTACCAACATCAAAATGATGTTTTCATTCTCATTATCCCTCTTCTCTATGCAAATAATGCAAAAACCCTGAGTTATAGGTTTTCACTATGCATTTGGTAAGATGGTAAAGTGAGCATATGAGATATCATACCTATTACATCAGTTTGAAGAGTTTCACATTATATTATAAGGTGTGAAGAAGAGATAAAAATATGGTGGGTAGTTATGTACATGTGTAACACTTAAATAAAGGAAGATAGGGAAGTTTTAAAGGGTAAATAATACATATCCTATGCCAACTCTCTAGAATGCCATCATAAAACCAAGTTAACACATATTAAAAGTGATGATAAAACTAGTTCTTTCATCCTTTGAACTTTATAACTAGATTTATGAGTAAGATAAGGCCATCAACACTCTTGGTTATTGTCTAGCTACACCAAAATTCCCATAACTTGTGTTTTCTTTGAACAAAGGGTAGGTATATGAGAGGAGATATAGATAGAACTTAGTCCCAAAGAATCCTAAAATACTTGTGGGATAGGTATATAATATATTGTAGTCATTAGGCCTAGTTGTTGAAGTGAACAAGGAATGGTAAGTGGATAAGGTAGAAGAGTGGATGTCTATTATTATGACAATAGTTTTTTAAGATTGAAATGAGTATGATAAGAATGAAAGTGGGGTCAAAAGTGAGCAATAAGGTCTCATGGGAATGAATTAACTTCAACATATATTCATAATATAAGGTTTTGGTTGAAAATAGAACATGATGCTAAGAAATCAAATAGCCATACTATGTTGAACCCATTCCTAAAAAAATTTTGAAGCTAGTAAGGGATATGAGTAAAGTATTTTTGTCTTGCTTCAATAAATATTAGATCTTGAAGCTAAATAAATTTTATCAAGGTAAAATATTACTTATTTGATAATTATTTCTTCAATTAATTTAAATAAGGAATCATCAACAAAATGGACATTAGATATAAGAGGAGAGCTCTCAATAGGGAAGGAAATTCATCAAATAAGATCTATAGAAATAACATTCACTAGCACGTACCCAAATAATCTTGTAAAAAACACAGAGTGTTTGGATAAGAGCACATCCTTGTCTAATGGAGTGGAAGAGACCAAAAAATTTAGATTACATCCCATTCAAAAAAAAAACAAGTTGAAGAAACAAAAAAGAGCATTAAAATAAAATGAATACAAATATGTCCAACAGCTAAAATCTACATCTTAACTTGATTGAAAGACCATTCAATGTAATCATAATAAACATTTTAAAAATTAATCAAGTAATAAAAATAGATTTTTTATTGTGTTTGTTGCACCATCCCATATCCTCCTGGACCACACTTATATTGTTTACTATATATTATGCCAATCCACCCAACTTGTACCCACAAACCCTCTTTACATATAACATAATGCAATGAGAATTATCACAACTACACGTATTGATTCCATAATTCATGTATTGAAGGTGGTTTGGAGGTTGGGTCAGGTCTATGAGAGGAAAGACAAAAAATAAATAGTTCTAAAGAAGCCTAAAACCCTAGTGGGGCATGTCTCTAATAGAGTGTAGCAATTAGGCCTAGTCCTTGAATCCAACATGGGTTAGTAAGTTGATAACGTGCAAGATTGGAGGTCTAATATTATGAGAATAGTTGTTTGAGATTGAAATTAATATGATATGTGTGATAGAGGGGTTGGGATTGAGCAAGAAGGTCTCAGGGGAAACAAGAATCTTTAAGATCATGAATTAGGCCTACTAAGCCTTATAGCCCTACTTGGGTAAAAGTAGAAGATAGGTACAATGAATATTTCAGGTCCTTAAGGAAGGTTGGTTTCCATGTTTGAGGATAAGGTAAGAGGTTTTAATCTATTGGAGGTGACTCTAAGTCCATATAGATAAGTTAGATGATAATGGGCCTAGACAAGCCTTGAAGGTGCATTGAGAGAGTGAGACAAGATTGTTTGTAAAAGGAGAATTTAATTTCTAGAGGGAGTTGAACATAAAGATGTGACTAAGGTGAATATCAAAACCCTAAGGAATCATAAGAGAGTGTGGTGTTGAAAATAAGGGATTATAGTGAAAAAATTCCTGAACCTAGTGGAAAAGAACAAGGACAAATCATTGAGCCAAGTGAGTTTGGGATCAACATTACAATCATAGATATCAAAGGAAGATGTTTTAGAGAGGTTTGTAGATTATTATATTCTAATTATAGTATATTAACATAATTATACATAAATTTTCCATGCATTTTAATGAAATTCAATAGACTGCAATGTTTATATATATAAATAATTCTATAAGATAATTTTTCTTGCAATTATGTACATAATATGTACATGACTTACAAGCTTGTAACATGGTTCTCCAACTAGGAAGATTCATTATAAATATATAGCAAAATTATATTAATTCCTTTAGGTAGACCAAATCCAAAATTAATTGTAGAAAGTTTAGAAAAATGGTGATTGGCACATGCATCTGTCCTGTGCGGCTCTACTTACGCCACCTTTGCCTATCGTTCCCTTGCCGAACTTAAATCAATAGGATTATGAGACCTATAAATACCTGCTCACACCTAAAATGGTTGAAGAATGCAATTGTAGTAATATGTCCTTGTATATCTATTATTTTCATAGTTTTTTATTAGAAGTCTAGTCATTCATGATGAGGAAGGGTTTAGCACTTGTTCTCATTGTTGTGATTCAATTGGCAACCAACATACCCTTTACAATGGTGGCATGTCCAGTTGACACTCTAAAGCTGGGAATCTATGTTAGTGTACTTCAAAATCTTGTGGGCATTTTCATAAGAAAATCCTTTGAAAACAAGTGCTACCCTATACTAGATGGTGGTTCCTCATTGGAGGCAGCATTGTGTTTGTGCAAGACCATTAGGGCTATGGTTGTCGACCTCAATATAATTCTTCCCCTTGATTTCAACCCTTTATCAGCTATGTGAAAAACATTCCTAAAGGATTTCACTACACTATTAATTAATCTACTTATCGGTTAGTTTACTCTTTTTTGTGCTTAATATTAACTAGTGTTTGTTTGCTACAAATGTTGATCTCAAAGATTGATGGTCTCTCAATGAGTTGAAATTCTATTAAATGTTTGGCATCTAATTTTTCATTTAATAAATGATTTAAACAATAAAATATTATGTATTCACTTATGAATAAATGTATTTAATAAACATTAAATTAGTTATTATATATATATATATATATAATAGAAATATACAAATAATTCACAAAAAATAAAGGTAGTATGAAAGCACATCATGTAGTAAAATCAAAATTATTATAATCTAGGTAAAGCATAGAAAGAAATCATAAAGTCATTAGAAAAGATAAATTTTATGCATCAAGAGAAAGGTATAAGGTAGAGGATCCATATCATTAGGACCCTAGCCCGAGCTTGACAAGTCACTGCCATCTAGAATAGGCTTCTAGCCAGTAACTTGGTTAGTGTTTATGTCATCATCTTTTTCTTATGTCTAAGTGGGTAAAATGGCAAAATAAACCTTGGGGAACGTATTCATCATATCTATTTGACCTTTAGGTGGTGTCCCCCAAGAATCTAGGTTTGGAGGAGGAGGAGTGCCCCAACCATCCTGTCCAGTAAGGGAAGGAGGCAGTGTTTACCACCCTCATAGCTGTCCAGGGAGGAACACATTTGTATGGGGTGTTGTTGTGCGATTGGTGCTTAGAACAGCCATGATGATGCCAACCATGAGGCAATTAAAGTAATCTATCATCCAATCTCAGATCCCTAGATGAAGAAGGTGGAACCCAATCCATAGCACAAGGAACATCTCCCTAATGGGAGAGGAGATCCTGAAGATGCCCAAGCTCCATAGACACTTTATTTCCTTGGAATTCAATCTATAAAAAATTATTTGAGATGATAGAAGATATGTGTAAATTATAAACATTACAATAATGGAAGTATGATTAAACACAAAATTGTTTCTTTCTTTCTAAATCTAGAGGAGAATCTCCACTCTAAAAATATGCCAGATTTGCATATATTTGAAGAGTATCCTAGGTTTTTTTCCAAGGAGGATATGATGTTAAATGAAGAATTCAAGTTGGAAAGGCCTAAAAAGATCATGGGTCTGAGTATAGAACCTTTGAACTTTGGAATAGTACCAATAGAGATGAAGAAGCTTCTCAAGGTCGCCATCAAAATTGGATGAGTCTTCTACCAATAGGCAAGCCTTGATGTAGTATACACCAACAAAAATAAATAAGTTTGGGCTCCACACAATCTTCCCAAACATTATTGAAGTGAAAGTTCCACATTTTAACAAATGAGTGTAACCCCTAGTGGGATTTAAGCTTGTCAACCATGGGCAAATGGGGGGTGAGCCATGCATAGCTAAGTTAAGGAGTGTAATTATAACAAGGGGTCTTGACATATTTCACCATGGTCAAGTGGAATGGACTGAGATTTTATGGATCATGAAAGCTGGAATAGCATTGAGGATCTCTTCGTAGGACTCCTGGGCTACATTGACTAATAAAAATTTATCTTTCACCTCCTCCCAAGAAATTCAAGAGTGAGATCACCTACAAAATATATCATCGATGGTATGAATTAATCTATGGTAAAACATAAGAGCGTTGACCCAATGGAATTCTGCTAGCGGCTTTTCATTATGAGATAAAATAGGAGACCACCAAAAATAATGGGAGTTAGCAGAGAGCCCAGTTTAAAAATTTGAGCCATTCCATAGAAGTCATGGTTTAATCTTTTCTAATGCCTTCAATATGATTTTGGCCATAAAAGACCTTGTGAATTGGACATGAGACTGAATACAATAGGCCTTCCATATGCCTTCTTGCCCTTAAGGAAAATTGAGGCAATATAATGTGTTAACAATACCTTCCAAGCTTCTTATCCCTCAATAGTTCACACAATCCATTTGGCACATAAAATAGTACCTTACCAGGCTATGTTGATGAGCCCCATCCTTCCAGAATTAGGCATGAGGAAGCAATATTCATAGGCCACCCTGTGGAATCCTTTACCCTATGAGGAATTGGTCATAAAGAAATTTCTAAGTAGTTTCTCCAACATCTGGTAAAAAAGTTTAGAAGGTACCCAAAATGATGAGTAGTACACATGGGTGGATGCAAGAATTTTTTAAGCATATTTGAAATTTTCCTACTAATGAAAGAGACTTGGTCACCCAATATTATATCTTCTTAGTAACTTTGTCAACAACACATTGCCACAACAAAGGTGGTGAGGCATCAAAAGTAAAAGGTATGCCAAGAAATTTAAATATTTCATCATTTTTAATCCACTTCTAACATAATTTAGCAACCCAGGCTCGTGGAGGGAGGTATGATTATCTATAACAGTGATTTTTTTGCCATTGGATGTTGGATCCAAGAGCTAGGTAGAAGGTGTTGAGACCCTATAAGACATTGTCTACATTGGTTTCATCCTCACTGAGAGTAACAAAGAAGTCATTCATAAAGTGGCCATTGAGTAGTTTCATATCTTCATATGGGTTCACAACATGAGGAGGGATACAATTCCCTTAACAAGGCCCAGACCTTGGGCATTGTTAAGAATATATTAATAAACCCTCATCTTCAAGCACATATAAGGTAGTAGCCAATGAGAACCCTTGATGAATTGAACATAACAAGCTAAATTTCTCAGAGGTGACTCCATTAATGGAGAGGATAGTCAAGGCATCTGAAAAGAACATCTAAATAGTTTGTATGAATATGGGCCCGAAGCCTAGATCTCAAAGCATGGATAGAATAAATGGCCATTTGATGTGATCATAAGATTTTTCAAAGTTAATTTTGATGGAAATATCTTTTTTCTTAGACCATCTGACCCAATCAATGCCTTCCTATATGAAATTTATGTTATCCAAAATATAATAGATTCTTATGAAACCCATTTGTTTTGGATGGACAATGAGAGGCATCATATTGTGTAATTGGATTGCTAGAGACTTCAAAATGTTCTTATATGAGACATTCAGGAGGGTGATGAGCCACCAATTACAGATGAACTCAAGATTTCCCTACTTAGATATGAATTTGATATTTATTTTATTTATACTTGTATCCTGTGAATGCTTTTGAAACACTTCTTGATAAAACTTATGCATCTCACTACCTAAAACTTCCCAAAGAGTTTCATAGAATTTTTAGGGGAAGCCATGAATGTTATAATTTTTCTCATTATCCATATGAGACACTACTTCAAGAAAATCATCAACAATGAGGGGCTTGTTGTAAACCACCTACTGGGTAGAAGTGAGTTTGCATGGCACCAATAAAAGGCATTGATAAAGGGTAGTTTCATTCTTAGCTGAAGATGATTGAGCTTTGAACATTACTTCATAATGGTGGATAAAATATTTCACTAACTATAGAGTCTCTATGATCTATTGTTAGACTCAAAAATGACTTGTATTTGTTACTTCAAGTTCTTGGATCATAGCATTTGGAATAACTCCTTAGAATCTTTGTCCCCTATCTTAAGCCAATGAATCATAGCTTTGATATGGGATCCCCATGTATTTTAGTTATCTATAATATGAATGTGGTGTCATAAATAAGAAAACCTCAACTACAAGATCTCATTAAAAGGATCTTTTTCCATGGTTAGAGTCATATGGATATACTCTAAGGTGGCAGTAAAGTAAGATTGTCTCTAAATTTTGGCAAGCTGATGGCCATATATCTAAAAAAAGTGGAAGGTCCTTCTGTGGCATCATCTAACCAAAGAATCCAACTAGATTCTTGGAAAGGATGTCGATCTAAATTATAAAATCTCCTAATGTATGCCACCATGGGCCCATACATGAGCAAGGAAGTGTTAAGGAAGATTTGTGTTTTGTGGACTTTAGGTTTCATGAACTACCATGTCAATCAAAACCAAATAAGGGATTGATTGATAAGCCCAAAATTTGGTAGTGCTTACACTAGAAGAAAAAAATCATTATCAAAAGAGAAGTACAATTGGGTGGACATCATTTCCCTATATAGATGCTTCAAATTCTGAGTGCAGCCTTCTCTGTAACTACTCTAGGTGTACCAAACTCCATCTATAGGTTAATATGTTGCATTGGGGTCATAAATTACCCATTTAGTGCACATGTAAAACCATGCCTCCCTTTCACCAACTACCCATCTCATAAACAAGTGGCCTATTTTGTCCTTGAGAGATGCCACCATATTAAAGTCACCACATAATACCCAATGGGCATTAGGGAGATCATCTGCTATCCACCACCATAAAAGAGTGCACTCCATCATATCATTTGAGACATAAATATTAATAAAGCCAAAAGAGTGGCTTTCAATGCTAAAAAGAACCCATACTAACTAGTTGGTGGGGTCCACACTAGATTGCACTAAGTGTGCCTGCCACCTTCGAGAAATGAAAGTGATCACCCCTCTATGTCCTAAATCATGATTCCTATAAAGAATGATACAATCATGATAGATGGAATTACTAACAATCATTAATAAAAAATCTGCCATCTTGACTTCTTACAAATAGAGAATGTACATCTCGAGAAACATTCTTCTAAAATCACACACAACAAACTTGTATTTTGGGTCTATAAGACCCTAAAAATTCCATGAAAAATATTACTTAGATGAAGGGTGTAGAATGACATGTCCTCCAATTCCATCACTTCAAGAGCATCATACTGATTATGGAAAAAGATCCCACTGTTGGCACTCAAGAACTCATATTTCTTCCTCAAATTAGGGTTAGTGTGAAACTCTATTTATTCTACCTCATCATTCCTCCAAGGAGGGTTATGAGAGAATTTGGATGTATCTTACTTAGTATGAAGTGGAAGAGTTTCTAGATGTGAATCTAAAAATATAAAAGAGCTGGACACAGAGGCATTGAAACTTTGGGACAAGATGTTAGTAGCTAGAGGGGTGTTGAACACCCTATGTATTTTAACAAATTTTTGGACTTCATCTAGAGAGGGCTCTTTCTTAATAGAAGCCTAATATTTTAGTCCATTTATTGAAGATAACTTGCCTTCTTTGGGAGCAACAACTATGTTTTTGGCTTTAGTGCGATAGTTCTTCCATACCATAGCCCATCTGTCCTAAGCTAATTTTTTTCTAGCTTCCAGAGAGGGCTTGAGGGGAGAGGATGAGTAGTTGGGTGCATTATTATGAGCTAACCGAAGGGGATAATCCCATATCTTATTTTATATCACTTGGTAATGAAGTCAAGTGTTAGGTAAGTTGATACACAAGACTTGTTGAGAGTGCCTCACATCTCTGACTTGAATTTCCACAAACTCCTTGATGTCCTGTGAGAGGTCTACTTTTACACATACCCTTTTTTATGATCTAGTAGAGTAGAACCCATTTTGTTCATTACAAACCACATGGCCTATGGAGGACTACAATTAGTGAATAAAGTGTTATCAAGGAAGTGGGAGACCTTAACATTTAACTTAGATAGGGACTTTAGGAGCGGTATGTTCTAAGACCACAATGTCTCATGTATAGGGAGAAATAACTATTATCAAGTTCTTGACATACCATGTGGTGGACCTATTGAATATTCCTCTTGCATTAGAAAAGTTGGAGAAGCAAAAGAGGAAAAATCCTTTAGTCATGTTGTGGATGCTTTCCATCTTCATGCTATGAGCTACCTAGTAAATTTGAACCCAAGACTGTAGCATACTTTCATAGGTGATTCTCCAAAAAAAATATTTTATTAAAAAAAAATTGTATAACCATTGACATGCAAAGTTAAATTCAATAATGGGTAATATAACATTCGGTTCTGAAGTGTTACCTCATTGTAAACCTTCGGGACAAACTTCCTTGGGTGCTTGTAAGGGGCCATTACTTGATGCTCCATCGTTCTTCTCCGCAGTTAAAAAATCCATGATAGAATGGGGAGAAGTCATTATAAATGTTGGCCTTGTCCATAGGTAAGAAACTATAAAATTGTATAAATACTAGTCCCATAGGTGACTAAGGCTATGGTATGACACAAGGATGGACAGGTAGAAAAATAAGGGCCGACTCAATATCAAGCTCGGAGGAAACCCTAACAAAGCAGAAAATCAACAAAATCTATTTAGGCACATAATTTTTTGAGGCATAATTTATAAATAATATTTTAATAGTTGAAGAGAATATATTATGTTATTATTTAGTATATTTTATATTAGAGTAAATTATAATTTTAATCAATGTGCTTATAGAAGACGAAGGAAAATATTTAAACCATTTTATCAAAATATGTTATTTAAAATATGATTATAATTTAAAAAATAGAAAATAAGAAATAATGTTATTATAAAAATGTTTGTATTTTAATAACACATAAATAATTATTAAATTATATTTAATTTTAATTTTATAAAATATATAAATAAATTATAATTATCTTAAATAATAAAGTAAACACAAGGTTTAAAATGTACCTAAGATCTTTCAATCTCTTTCTGAAATCCTAAATTCATGATAACAAGCTTCCTTATATATGGACAAACTTAGGTCTTCACTACCTTACAACAATATTCCTTCTCACTTTTGAGACTATTATTTATTGATGACCATTTATAGTTTAATATCTCCCACATATTTTTTACAAAGTCTACTCTACATGCTTTGTGTTATATCATAAAGGACTACATTGTAACTAAAGTTAGAGTCTAAATTGAGATAAATGATGATGACAACCCCAGGAGAAATTTTTTCTACTTTTCAACTTAGATTATAGATTCTTTTGAGTGGGATTTGTTATCACATTGTTTTTCTCAACGGTTTAACTTTTTTTCTCTTTGATGAATTTTCTTACATTTTAAATTCAAAATATATAAATAAAAAATATTATCAATTAAAGTAGATTAAAAAAAAATTCAATATGAATAAGAGATATATTTTTTTTGTATTTAAGTCTTGTATTGGATTTAAATAAAGTTAAGTTTATATAGTTATTTATTTTAATATTTGAACTCAGGGGCTAGTGGAAGTGCATATAATTTTTCTATTAATTATTATTAGATAAAAATTTTAAATATATATTTTCACAAATTATTTTTTATAAATATTAACAAAATATAAACTTAAAACAAACAAAATATCATGTTAATTAAAAAAAAATTCAACTCACAGATAAATTTTCATTATTTTCATCACTTATTAAAAATGTGAAATATTTGACTTTGACACAAATGACTTAGTTTTACCTAAGCCATTATATTATTAACTAATATTGTTGAAAAATTCATATTATTAATTTTTTTGTTATTATTTTATCCATAATTAATTTATTTGATCAAAAAACATATTAGCTAAGCAAAATATCAATACAAATAAAACTCTAAAATTGCATGAAAAGTAATTTTTTGTATTGATTATTTTAAATGAATAAAGCACTACATAATAGTTTTAAATAAATCTCAACTCAAATTTAAAGTTGACATGCATAATTCAAAAAACTAAATAAGACAAAATATACTTAAATCTAAATAACCTATTTTATTTTTAACAATTTCTTCTTTTAACAATGCTCATCTTTTTAGCAACTTTTTAAACCACTATTTTTAATAATTTTTGCATGTAAGATCAAATGGGCCAAAAAATATCTGCATATCCTCTAATCACTACAACTAGCCTTTCAATATAATTTAAAATCAAATTCATGTTGGTTACAAATTTATTATATTTATAAAAATGTAAAAATACTAAAAAATATAGCAAAATACATTTTTGGATTGTTAGATAGTCACATATTGTCTCAAAAAAGATTGGAAAATATCCCTAATAAAATAGAGTGGGTCACTACAAATTTAAAAATTTTAAGTCCTTTCTATCTTGAACAAGAGGTCTAATGGACTTAGGGATCAAAATTTATTGCCTCTAAAATATAGGCCTCTGTATCATTCTCCTCTAGTTGAAAACAACTGAAGTTCTATGAGTTACCCTAATTGTACTCCTGTAATTTATTATTGTCAAAATTTTCAACTCCTATTCTAAAATACAAGTGTTATCTTCCTATTTTAGTCTTCAGTTTACTAGATACATGTTATAACTTGTCTTGTGTTCACAATATTTTTATACAAAAATTATGCTGTGTTTTCTCTATTCTTCTTTGGTAGCTATTGCTTCCAATCCACTTCTTTATCTCCTTCCCATTTATGATCTTATCCAAGAAAATCATATAAACCTAAAACATTAAATACTAAAGAGATCAATTTTTTTGGTAAACTCAACTCATAAGCATTGTCATTGATTTTATTCACAAATTTGTATGAACCAATTTTATTGTACTTTAACTTGTTATATCTTCCTTTGGAAAATAATTAGAATTGGACACTACCAGTCTATTTTAGATATATATATTTTATTTTTTTCAATAAAATCTAAATTTTTAAATTAATCTTAATAGTGAAATCAAGTAAGAAAGTGGACAGTCAACCGTGATTTTCCCCTTTTATATTAAAAAACTAAAATTTATTTAAAAAATGTGTATAGAACTACATCGAGTTTGTCCAAATATACATTTTCTTCAAAATTATATGTATAAATCCAAAAAAACATTAGAAATGAACTATATATAAAATTTTGGTATGCTTATATATGATCCTATTAAATAAATCAAAAATCTTTACCCATAGTGTGAGGCAGAGAAGTAGGTATTTTTAAAAGTAGCAGTATAGATATAAATGATTATAAAATTTTGTTATGGAATTACCTTGTGAAATCAATGATGTTTTTCATGGTATAATGTCAATTATATAATAATCACTTACAAGCACAAATTATGCTATCTACTTTTAGGTCTAAATCTTAGGCTAAAAAATTCATTTGAATTTCAAGCCTAGGGCATGTTTTTTTTTTAATTTCATATTTTTACAACACATGCATATTAAAAAGTACACATTATGAGGTATATGTGTTAAAAGAATGTGTAGTAATGCTCACACATTATAACACATGCACTTTTCTTAGAACATACATAGAATAACAAAAATAGTATTTGGCACTCAAATTTTGTATTTCATTTTAGGTGTTCATGTATCATTTTTAGAGTGAATTCCTATTAATGATCCCCTGTTACCTACAATCAAGGAAAATTTTATTGAATTAGGGATATATGATATATTAAATACCATCACATATTTCATTTTTCTATGTCAATGTTTCATTTATATAGTGATTCATATTATCTAGGTTTATTTCATATGCAATATAGGTAAGATTTGTTGATTTATAGGTAGAGAAGACATTAAGCTACAATATATTTTTTTGTGTGCATCCATGTTTATTTTCAAATAAAAAATTTACTAAAAGGGGATCCATTCATATGAAATTTATGCAATAGTAGAAAAATTACAAACATAGGGATAAAATAGAGAATCAGGTGTTATCTATTTTTATTCATGTTAACTTTGGTGATATAAATTGATCAATCAAGTCCCTATTTTCATGAATTTTAGGAAAGAGATGAAGATTTATGGAAAAGGCACAAATTAAATCACCACGTGTCATATTTTTTGTGTTTATATATGATCTTTTAGAGAGAATTTGTAGTAACATGTCCAATTTCACATTCAATAGAGGTAACCTTTCTCAATTTACAGACATACATCATATAAATACCACAGCATGTGTCTCTTTTTCCATGTTAATGATTCATAGTAACGGTGTTCATTTAGTATTCAATATATTCAATGTTTTTTTATTTAGATCTAGGGGTCACATTAGACCACCACATTTTGATTTTATGTAATTGTGTTTCCTTTATATAATGTATTTGACTAGAAAGGCACCTTTCACCTTGAATCAACATAATAGATGAATATTTAATGCTATGGGGAGATAATAAACCACCATGTTCATTTCTTTTGTTCCATTTTTCATTCTAAAGTGAAATACACCAACCAAAGCCCTTCTCATAGACAATTGTGTAAACATAGGAAGATTTAGAGGGAAGAGACACATTATACCACCATGTATCATTTTTGTGTGTTTATGTATCATTGTTTGAGTGAATTACTAGTAACAGGTTCATTTTCACATGCAAAGGAAATATTCATCAATTTAGGGCTAGAAATCATATTAAATACCATACTTGATTTCTTTTTATTTGTCTCTATTTCAATTTATAGAGTGAATTTAGAGAAAAAGACCCAATTTCATATTCAATATACATTACATCACCATGTGTCATTTTTTCATTCATGCTAAATTTATAGAGAAAATTGTGGGTAAACTATGCCCTTATGACATGAAATCATTGCAATAGATGGATATTTAAGGTTGTGGAGAAAAAATAGGTTACCATGTTTAATTTGTAGGTGTTCAATTTATAATTTTAAGATCAGAATTGACTAAGCAATGCTTTTTAATATACAATTGAGGTAACAATGTTATGATTGAGTGCATCAGACACACTTGACCACCATGTGTTATTTTATGTGAATATTTTTCATTTCTAAAGTCAATTTGACTAAAACATTACCCCTTCACATGAAATTGATGCAATAAAGGAAAATAATTTATGGAAGCAGGAAGAAATTAGACTTCCATGCATAGTTTTGGGTGTTAATGTTTCCTTCATAGAGTTAAATAGAGTAAACATGGCCACTCTTTAATTAAATCAAGTCAACAAAGATAGTTTTAGGAAGAGATGACACATTAGATAACTAGGTATAATTTTTATGTGTTCATATATCCTGTTCAAGGAGACATCTTTGTAACATGTCCCCTTCAGCATTTAATGGAAAGTGCTTTTTTCATGTTATGGAAAATTTTGCCAAAAATGGATCATTTCATATGCAATCGATGCAATAAAGAAGTATCTATGGATATTCTAAGAAAATAGACCACCACATGTCATTATTTTGTGTTAATATTTATATTTCAAATACAAATTTACTAAACAAGCCTTCTTTCACATGAAATTGTGGAAATGAATGAGAATTTAAGCGTAAGGTACACTTAAGATAAGAACATGTCTTTTTTATTTGTTAATGTATCCATTTTTATAGTGAATTTATAGTATAGTTGATCTTTTCACATGTGATGAAGATAACATTTGGCTATTTATAGGTATGGGATATATTAGACCATCATTTGTCATTTTTCTATTTCATGGGGTGTGATGATAAGCATCATAAAGTCATGAATAACAATAATAATAATAATAATAATAATAATAATAATAATAATAATAATAATAATAATAATAATAATAATAATAATAATAATAATAATAATAATAAAAACAACAACAACAACAATAATAATAATAATAATAATAACAATATTTCACCACCAATGCATCTATTTTTTTTAACCTTTTCCACTATTTTAAAATAATGTTTAATCTAGACTTCCATTTTAGGTGATTTTAAAACCATTGGAAGGATACTAATGAGACCTAATTTTTTTATTTTTGTTTTCAAATAATTGTTCATATATTTAACAATTTACAAAATATTAAAAAACATATTTTTACACAAAATCAAATATTTCATAATCTTTTCATAATTCCCCCCAACTTTTGGTTTGACTGATAGTTGAACTATTGTAAAAATATTCAAGGTAACTAATAATTTAATATTATACATTTATTTTGGTTTGTTGTCATGTTTTTTATATGTACAAAAAGTATTAAATAGAAATTTTTTAGCATGAATTTAAATATTGTATTTTATTCTATTAAAAATATGAAATAATCCATAGATAATCCACAAAAGTGTATTAGATAAAAGTTTTAGGTATCTTCAATATATTAACAACTATTGAAAATTTTATCAAAATGAAGGTTAGAGTGAAATGTTATGATAAATTAAAAAATTTCATGATTTATTATCTTTAAAATCATTAAAAATATATGAATAATAACTGAAAACTTATAATACGAATGTTTTAAGTCTCCTTAATATACATCTGATGTTTGAAAGATCCCCCAAAATGGAGGTTAGGTTAAAATAAAATGATAATATTGTGTGAACAAGAATACATTTTATTTTTGATAGGTATCATTATTTATGGGACCCCTTCATAATAACAAAGAAACTCAAATAACTAAAGAGGCTTGGCTTAACAACATAACTATCATGACATCTAGCCAACATACTCCAAATATAAAGTACCATAGAGTATTTAAGAAAACCTACACTAAACCTCAAAGAAAATAAATAACAAGGTTGAAATATAGACATTACTAAGTCTCACTCTTTCTATAATTATTATTAGAGTGAAGTATCCTCAGAGGGGAACTGTTCATAAGACATCCATTTTCATTACTTCTTATAACCATCAATTCTTCTTGATTAGTCAAAATACCTAATTTCAAACATTGAGAGATACATTTTCCATAGGTGTGCCCCTGCAAGCCTTATTATTTCGAACCAAATCCATAATACTATTCTAAGATTTCCCAACAACCTCAAAAATCTAAGGTGGAGACAACTTATGAACTAAACGCTCTTTTGAAACCTCCTCATTGAGGACTTATGAAACAACTCCTAAAGGAAAATTGGGATCACTATCTATAAACACTATAAGAATCTATTACTTGCCTCCTTCCACCATTAAGAAACCCATTTACACTTAGAACTTTGACAAAAAGTATAATGATGACCAATTTTGAATCACTTTTGACACCTAAAAATAATCCTCTCATAATTAAGGGTTTGTGACCAACATCTACCTTTAACTTTCAACTCGATCATTTCATGAAGGTCCTAAGAAATATCTAAACAAGAAATAACCTTGGAAAATGTTTTCCAATATAAATTCAATGAGGAGGCATCAATTTCTATCAATTTACCCAAGGTTTCCCTAATATCTGATATCCCAAAATCTTACCAAAATTGGAGAGGAAAATATGGAAGTCACATCTAGGTGGGTCTTAGAAATAGGTTTTCATACAAATGATTAACATGTGAAAACCATGGTTTTATAAGTGCCTATTCTTAATTATAAAACTCTTTTGATCGACCTTGAAAACTTGAGAGAAATAGAAAATGTGGATAGTAAACCTACTGATATATCATTAGAGCTAGGCAAGTATTGTAGCACATAGATGGATTAGATGCATACAATGTCTAAGAGGCACTAACAAAGGGTATGGCAAGTGTCTTGATACTTTAGGATCTACCTAGACCAAGGTGATAGGACCTAAGGGGTAGCTTGTTCACATGGAATAATTTTTTAATTCAACCTCCATAGGGATTTTTGGCATGCAAGAACATAAATATGACCAGGGTATAACCAAACTTATTCATTCTACCTAGGAAGGGTTGTCACATGGGATCAAAAAATACTCTATGTCATATACAAGCTACTAAAGATAGATTGGTATATGACTAGAACTTTCATCCTAAAGAATTTTTCAACAATAAAGGGTTGAATGAAAGACTGCAATGTTGATATTTAAAGAAAAAATTGTAGATATATTTTAAGTATATAAGATTCATGTATTTGAAAGGTAAATACCACTTCAAATATGAAAAAATTATATTATTGACAAGGTAAAACATGGTAAGATAGTTAGATAGTTATAAAGAAGAGTGTTGTGATGGTTATTTTTGAATAGAAGTGATTATTTCAACATTCATGGCATTATTCCTTTGCAAAGATGCATAAAAATTAGATGTAAGATTATGGGAAATAGCAGTGGTAATATGGATTTATTGGTGCCAATGAAATATAAATACCCCAATGCTTTTGAAACCCTATAACATACACTTCAACTAGAATCTCATATACTTTTTATGATTATGTTCATAACCCTAGGGTACCCTAAAGAGTTATTGAGTACCATATTTTCAAAGTAAACTATAGAAAGGGTTTATAATCCAAATTTATAATCACTAAAAATAGTAAGATTAAACCAAATATCCAATCAACAACATTTGTAAAACATATTATTACACTTCATCAACAGGAAATAGTAAGAACCAAAATGATTTTCATTAACTTTGAAAATAAACTTTACATACATTATTTTTATAGAATACTTTCTTGTGGACAAGCATGGTGATTTTCCTCTTTTAATAAGGGAGACATAAACATGCTCTCAAAGCTTGATAATGGCTATATAACTGAGACCACCTTAGCAAGGGAGATAATAGATACACACAATAATTTATCCCAAAATTGTTTGAAGAGCCTAAGACTTAAAAGTAAAAATAACCAACAACAACCTTAGATTAGAGGAAAAACACTCTATTTATACATTTTTACTTTTTATAATCTAGGAATGTTGGTTGAAATTTTAAATATCACAAAATTGTAAACAACCCCCCAAAGTTTTTATAAGAGGATCCTAGTTGGAACATGCCCTTTGTCATGCCTAGAATCTTCATTATTTTACAAGAAACATTATTGTTATAATTGAATCTACATGGAGAAAATATTTTGATTTCTTGGGTGGATATGTACTTCACAAAACCTCTAAGGATAATATTCATTTTAGAGGGAAAATAAACCCTTTGTCCTCTTGAGCAATAGCCTGGAGATGAATTTGACCACTCATTTTCCTAGTTGGAACATTCTTGGCAATTTTCCTTCCTTTTATGCACACCAAAGAATAACCCTACATTGAAATGATGGAACTTCAATACACAAAACCCACAGCTTCTTTACAACAAATCTTCTTTGGAGTAGCCCACATTGAATTTTTAAACTTTCTACATTTATCACATGGAGGTGTTTGAATAAGTAAAACAATGGAAAATGTGAAACTTAGAATATTTTAAAAAAAAAATCTTTTTGGCTCCAAATTTCCTTTGCAAAATTTTATTTTAGGGTTAACTCCACATTTTTTAAAGGATAAATGCATTATTTTTCACTTTTTGGCCTTTTGGGGAAATTTTTGTCCCTTTTCCTATTATGGACTTTTCACTTGTTTTGGGGAAATATGGATCTCATTTTCAATTTTGCAATTTTCTTTGTATTAGAGAAATCTAAAACTTAGTAGCAGTTTTACAATTTGAAAATTGTTAAAATGCAATTCACAGTTGTAGTTCTCTTTAAAAGTTCCATTAGGTAAATGGGAACTCCAATTGTAATTTACAATTTGTAAAATTAAAAATGACCTTGAAAGTTCCCATTTGCACTAAGACCCTCAAGGAAATGGGAACTTTAACTGTAATTTACAATTTTAAAAAATTGAAAAATTATAATTGGCCTTAAAATTTCCCACTTGCACTAACACCCTTAGAGAAATGGGAACTCTAACTACAGTTTACAATTTTAAAAACTTACAAAATTATAAATGGCCTTAAAATTTCCCACTTGCACTATGACCTCATGTTGACTAGTGAAAAAGGGAGATCCGAGTGCAATTTACAATTTGCATATTAGGAGAACTACAAAATTACATTATTCCTCCAAATTTACCTGAAGTTCCTCCTAAGTTTACTTTTATTCTTTCTTTGACTAGTGGGATGGGGAGAGTTGACCATAATTTTTAAATTACATTTTGAAAATTGCTTCTCCCACATAAATCTCCTAGGGACGTTGGGAACCTCTATTGGATGGTGGAGCTTGATTTTATTTTAATGGCCAATTCCTAACAAGAGAGGTGTGTGGGGAGGTATAGGGGGGCTAGAAAATTTTTGTGAAAAATTCATTATAAAATATTGTAATTTTGTAATTAATTTAGACCATTTACTATTAGGTTTTAGATATAATGATAGAAATTAAGTTAGTGAATTTTTACCCTAATTTGTAACCCTCCTTTGATATGAGGACTTGTAATTAGGTGGAATGGTGTGAGAGTGAAGAGGATATTGTAGTGGATGTATTATAGGTTTTTTCCCTTAACTTGTTGGACTGAATAATAAGGACGGGAAGTTTTTATGTGGACGTAGCCCATATTGGGTGAACCACATTAAATCTATGTCTATATTATTTTGTGTTTTCTAAATTTTAATTCTATCTTTGTTTCATTATTATTGATATACAGCTATATTCTTGACAACTGGTATCAGAGCCAAAGGTCTATTTGGTAGATAAACTCATAGAAAAAGACGTTTCCTAATTCGAGTGGGGGCAATGGTAGAAGAAGGTAAGTTTAAGGCTGAGAAGTTTAACAACCAAAACTACCATTTATGGAAGATGAAAATGAAGGAATATCTATATCAGAAGGATATTTTCATACTATTGTGTAGAATAACAAAGAATCCAGTGACTATGAAGGATGAAAACTGGTAGGTTCTTAATAGAAAAGCACTAGGAACAATAGCATTCGACCTGGAAACATCAACGGCCTTCAATATTTCAAAAGAAAAGATAACAATATATTTGATAAATACATTAGATAGAGTGTATGAAAAATCTTTAGCCTCTAATAAGGTATTTCTTATAAATCATTTATTTAATCTAGAGATGTTAGAAGGTGGGTCTATTGCTGACCATTTAAATAAATTTAACACTATCACAAATCAGTTAATATTTATAGGAGTAAATTTTGATGATGAGGTTAGGGATATTTTGATTTTGTGCTCATTTCTAGAAATTTTTAATGGTTTGGTCATGGCTATGATAAATTATATCTCTATCTCAAACACTTTAAAGTTTGATGATGTTATTGGTGTTATCCTTAGTGAGTAAATGTGATGGAAAAACACATGTGAGATATCAAGTAATGTTTTGACTATGGAAAATAGGTGAAGATAAAAGGATAGAGGAAAGGGCCTAGGGAATCATTGGAAGGCTTAGAAGGGTAAATATAAATATAGAGTAACATTTTTGTGATGGATATATTGGAAGAAAGGACACCTAAAGAAAGATTGTTGGTTTTGAAAAGGAAAAAAAGATATAGACAACAAGATAAAAAATAAGAAGGAAATTTAGTAGGTGATGTGATACAAGATGATTTAATCCTTTCTTTAGATAATATTAATGATTCTTAGGTGTTAGATTTAGGGGCTTAATTTCATGCTACACACCATAAGAAATATTTTCAAGACAATGTTCAAGGTGATTTTGGGCAAGTTTATTTGGGTGATGATGAACTCTATAAAATATTAGGAAAGGGTAAGATAAAGATAAAATTATAGAATGGAATAAAATGGTTTTTGAAAGAGGTGATACATGTTCTTGAGTTGAAAAGAGATTTAATTTTATCAAGGCAGCTAGGAAATGAGGGATGCATAGTTACATTCACAAAAAATTCATGGAAGGTCACTAAAGGATCACTGATAATAGAAAAAAGAGAGAAGTTAGGTACATTATATTTATCTAATGATGATGAGTCTTCTATTTCTTTATCTTTTATATAAGTAGATACAAAATTATGGAACCATATACTTGGGTACATGAGTGAGAATGGGATGAAAAATCTCCACTCAAAAAATTTGTTGCCAAATTTGAATATGGTGGATTTAGATTTATGTGAACATTGTGTGTATGGAAAACAAAAGAGAGTTATATTTCTCAAAGTTGAGAGGACAAAGAAGGATGAAAATTTAGATCTTGTGCATATATATGTATGGGGACTAGTTGAGGTATTATACATTGGTGGATCTTCTTATTATATTACTTTTAGCGATGATGTAGCAAGAAAAACTAGGGTTTATTTCATATGAAATAAATTTGATGTTTTTGATACTTTTAATAAATGGAATGCTTTCATTGAGAATGAGATAGAAATTAAGTTGAAATGTGTCAAATCAGATAATGGAGGTGAATACTATATCAAGGAGTTTGAATATTACTATTCATCCTATGATATTCATAGAGAGAAGATGGTTCTAAGAACACCACAAAAAAATGGTGTGTCAAGAAGGATGAACATGATAATCACTAAACGTGTAGGGAGCATGAGATTGCATGTAGGGTTTCCCTTATAGTTTTGGGTAGATGCTATGGATATTGTTATTTACTTAATAAATATAAGGCCTTCAAGTCCTTTATGTGGTGGCATTCTCGAGGAAGCATTGACAGGTAAAAAAGGTAGATTATTCATTTGTAATGACGTTCAATTGTGAATCATTTATCTATATTGAAAAAGAAAATAAAAACAGGCTTAAGGTAAAATCCAAGAAATGTACTTTTAATGTATATGGAGTTAATGATTCTGGTTACCGTTTATGAGATATTGAAAATCGTAAAATCATTACGAGTAGAGATGTGATCTTTAATGAAAATGTCATGTATAGAGATCATTTGCAGGAAAAGAAACATGAAAAATCAAATACAAAATATATAGTATTTGATGAAATTATTGGAAATGCAATTCCAAAAGTTCCAAAAATTAGAATGTGCAACAACTAAAATTACCTCAAACTTCTGGAAGTGTAGTTAGAAGATCCACTAAAGTAGACTCCCTAAGTGTTGCTTTCTTTAAATTTATTTTTTATTTTTAACTAATGGTGGTGAGCCAAAAATCTATGAAAAGGAAATGCAAGTAGAAACTAGAAAAAGGTGGGACCAAGGCATGAAAGAGGAGATGGACTCCTTGGTACACAACCAAACGTAGGATTTGGTTCAGTTTCCTGTAGGTATAAGAGAATTGAAGAATAAATGGGTTTATAGGTTTAAGGAAGAAGATGGATGCAAAAGGAGGCATAAGGATAGACTTATTGTAAAGGGGTTTGTAAAAGAGAAAGGTATTGACTTTGATGAAATATTTTCTCCAATAGTTAAGATGACTTCTATAAGAACTATTTTAATTTTGGTAGCAATAGATGATTTTCACCTTGAACAGTTAGATGTTAAGACTACATTCCTTCATGGTGATTTGGAAGATAAAATATATATGGAACAACCACAATGATATGAAGTCAAAGCTAAGGAGAAAATGGTGTGTAGGTTTAAGAAGAGTTTGTATGGTCTAAAATAAGCTCCAATACATTGGTATTTGAAATTTGACATTTTTATGATAGAACAAGGTTATAGTAGATGTCATTATGACCAATGTGTTTAGTTTAAGAGATTAGATAATGGTATCTATATTATATTATTATTGTATGTAGATGACATACTTATTGTAAGGACTAACATGCATGATATAAATGAGCTAAAAGTAAAACTAGTAGATTCATTTGTAATGAAGGATTTGGGTGATACAAAGAAATTTTTTGATATGCGAATAATAAGAGATATAAAAAATAGGAAATTGACATTGTCTCAAAAAGAATACATGAAGGTGTTAGTTGGGTTCAATATGCAAGACGAAAAACCTCTGAGTACACGTTTTGGAGGGAACTTCAAATTAAGCAAAGAATAGTGTCCTAAAACATATGAATAAATAAATAACATGACCAAAGTGCTATATGCTTTAGTAGTTGGAAGTTTAATGTATGCTATGGTGTGAACTAGACCATATATTGATTATGCAATGGGAGTTGTCAATAGATTTATGAACAATCTAGGAAAAGAGCATTGGGATGTAGTCAAGTCAATTCTCATATACTTGAGAGTGACCACTAATATACATTTGTGATATGAAGTGTCAGATGTTACCTTACAATGATATGTTGTTGTAGATATTGATAGAGATTTAGATGGAAAGAGGAGCACCACTATACAATATTTAGTTATATTTCAAAATTATAGAAGATAATTGTTGTGTCAATTATAAAGACATAATATGTTACATATATAGAAGTGATCATGGAGATGATGTGGATGTAATGGTTCACAAAAGAGTTGAGGCATAAGTAGGAAGATTACAGGTTGTATTTTGATAGCTAGAGTGCAATTCATTTAGCAAAGAACTCAACATTCCACTCAAGAACCAAACATATATAACTTAGGCATCATTTCAATGATTCTGACTTGTATGGATCTTTTCCAAATTCAATTGACCATCATCCATATATATATATATATATATCCTCACAAAGGAAGTCATTAAGGATAAGATAAAGAGTTTTTCAGCTTCAATAGGTCTTCAAGAATAACAATGAAGATGAGAAACATGTCAGGGTCAAATTCAAAAAAAAATCCATGTAAGAGTTGTAGCGGTGGAGTTGCAACAATTAGTCTCAAAGTGGGAGATTGTTGGACAATAGAACCTGATCTTATTTTAATACCCAATTCCTGACAAGGGGTGTGTGTGTGGGGGGGGGAGGGGGGGGGGGGGGGCGGGGTTTGGGGGGAACTCTCCCCACTATGGTCACCATGGGGATCTAGGGGGAATAGAAAATTTTTGTGAAAAATTCATTATAAAATATTGTAATTTTGTAGTTAATTTAAATTATTTACTATTAGGCTTTAGATCTAACAATAGAAATTATGTTAGTGTATTTTTTCCCTAATTTTTAACCCCCATTTGATATGAGGGCATTTTAATCATGCAGAATGGTTTGAGAGTGAAGAGGATATTACAATGGATATATTTCAAGTTTTTTATCTTCATTTGTTGGACTGAATAATAAGGACTCGTAGTTTCTATGTGGGCATAACCCATATTGGGTAAACCACATTAAATCTGTGTCTATTTTGTCGTGTTTTATAAATTTTAATTATGTCTTTATTTCATTATTATTTCTCTACATTCTATATTCCTAACAACCTCATCTATAATTTTTTTTGAAATTTACACTTTCTTGGTTTTTTACTCAACTCTATTCCTTTTTGGTTCAACATAATACCCTATAGAATATTTTTCCTAAAATTGAGATCTTTCCTTAGTCATTATTCACTTCAATAAATAGTAATCTATATTGCTTTATAGACATGGACATTGATGAGAGAAACGTATTTTTTATCTTTCTTAAAATATATCTTATAATTTTGTTGTTCATCAGGACCATCTTTCATTTTTCTTATGGAGTTGATGATGATGTAGCCTTTTACTCAAGCTAAACCATTCTCTCTATCCTTATAAAATTTTCAAAACATATTCACACTTTTCAAAATTATTGTTAATGTTGTATTCATATCTTCATATTCCTAACAAGCTATAGATTCTCTTTGACCACCTTGGAAATTTTGTAGTTGATTATAGCATATTTATTGCAACCCTTATTCCATTTTTATACAAGGGAAGAGAAGCGAAGCTACCTTATAATACACAATTTATAGTATTTTTATCCTCTACATCATTAACATTTACCAATCCTTGAACCCTATGTTCATTATTCCATCTCACAAAATCACAAAAGAGAGAATAGTAAGTGGGAGGTGTGGGCGAAACATAGAAAACACTGTGCCTTTGTCTTCCCTTGCTAGGGTGTGTCTTAAATATATGAATCTATCCTAGGGATAGAAGGTGTAGTTTTATTCCCTTTTGGAATTTTTATTCAAAATTAATTCCATAGTAAGATTAAAACTGAGGGTACATTTGAGGGGTAGAGGCTAAAAATATTTAGATATGTATCTAATAAATTCATTATTCCCTCAATACATTGAGCCTACACTATTCCCTAATGCATTAGATAATACCCTATAAATCTATTCCTCTAGATCTGACCTGTTAGCTAATATTATGTCTATACACTTTACTTACACCTCCATATAAGATGAGGAAGCCTATAAATTTGAGCAAATAATGCTAATTTCATAGGTTCAATGGAAATAGAATTTACAAAAGGCAATGTCTATTTTCTAGGGTGAGGAATAAGAAATCAAACAACTTGCTTCATAAGTGGGAGCCACACAACCTAGTCCTCATAGCGGTAACCATTACCCCAAAGTACTAATAAAAATAGACATATACTTAAAATGGTACCAAACTAGCCCAATAACCAATCCAGCTCGATGAACAATCCATGTTCCCTCATTTTTATCCCAATCTTGAGAGAGTAGAATATGATGCCTTTCATATACAAGAATGATGAACACAAGACATAAAAATCATGAGTATGAACATGAAGAGGGAGGTAGTGAATAAATATAGTTGGAGAATCACCCATCTCTACTGACATCACCATTCCTAAATATCCCAATGTATGCATCTATCTCCTTTGTCATAAGCTTGCAATAAAATAGATAGTGCATTACAATCAAAAGTTATGACATCCTTTGCATCTATGTTGTCACCATATAGCCTACAAAAGGTACATTTTTCAAGCCCTAAAAATTTTGAACTCTCCATTCACATCCACATGATCTATAGCCTCCATAATATTTTGCAATATGTCAATTATTTCAAATTGTACTGCAATCTCCCTTTTTTATCATCCTCTCACTCTCTTTCCTTCTGTAAGATCTAGAAGTGTAGAAGCAAATTACAATCTAGTAATTAGAAAATGGATCTTACATTCTGGAAACAATTATATCATGGACTTCCCTACCTAATTTTACAATTGCATTTCTCCCCCCCCCCCCCCCCCCCCCCCCCCCCCCCCCCCCCCCCCCCCCCACAAACCTCTAGAGGAACTTTATACCATCATTTGCAATTTTATAATTTTTTAGTCAATGTTACCTGTTCTACAAACTACCACACATTCCTAAGCATTAAAAAACTTTGAACATGATATTATTTATTACTTTTCTATGCGGCTAGTCTTTTTTTTAATGTCTAAGTACTTAAAACATGTCCACATGGTCAATTGTCTCCATGTATCATACTTGTTAAGGAACATGCTCAGGACTTTGATATTTGACCTCCTTTGGTACAACATGGGTACCTCGTCATCGATGCCCTTTTAAAACCTTACCATGTTTTACTTATATTGTGATGTTTGACCTTAATTACAATGAGGTAAGCTTGATGTCATGGGGTTAAAAACTTCTACTGTGTATCTCCTTACTACCATGTATTCCTAAGAAATTCCACATGGGTAGGACACTTTATTTACTAAAAATTTACTAGGCTTGTGAATTAATGGCATGAGATTATTTTAATACCTATTTAGCCTTTTTAAAACCCCCCACACTTAATTTTTATAAATTTATTTTAAATGTTGAAGGATCCCATCAAGATTTTGTCTTATCAAACACTTTGCAAGCCTTTTAAAAAATGAAAATTTTAAATGATATTTAAATAAAGATCTCACAGGGTTTACATAAGGCAAGGATGGGAATAGGGGATTTTATGACTTAAATAGCATATTTTAAGGACTCAAGGTGAAAATAAAACATCTTTACCTTATGCAAACACTTGTAGATAGAAAATAAGCTAGACAATTTAGGCATTAATATTTTTAACAAGGGCAGAATTACTTAGTTCAATTTTGAGCACTAATATTGGCTCTTGCTTGGGGATGTACACCCCCTATGGGTGTGTAAGGATCCATAGAACACAATACCAATTGTAAATCCATTAGGACAAATAGTCATCACTTTGTCAATTTCTAGAAAACACCCGTTGAAGCTCAACAAAATGAGTCTAATAAAAAATAGATCAAAATGATTTGAAAATAAACAAACAATAAAAAACAGCAAAGGAAGTGTAAAAATAAGGTATAAACTAGAGGGGAAAAAAATAATAAAGAAAAAATATATACACTACAATACTATATATAATTATGGACTCAGTCTAAGAAGTGTTTTACATGTCTACCATTAACTAGTAGCTCGAGTATTTCACCATCCAAGTCTCTCAGGAAGAAATTTTGTTCCTTGATCCTATAGTAAATGTAATAGGGACCCATCCACAAGGCATCTAGTTTTCCATTATTGCATTTCTACTCACGCCTAGTGTCATAAAGTAAAATTAAATCACCTACCTAGAAAATTCTCACAGTGACCTTTCTATTGAATATTCTTTTGAGTCTTTCCTTGAGTTTGAGGTGTATTTCATGAGCTTGTCTTAGAATTTCATCAAGCTTAATAACATAGTTCATTAGATTTCATAGTGGTTAATTTTCTCATCACATTTTGGATGTTGAGTGAACTAATAGGTTGGAAACTACAAATTCATAGGAAAAATTGCTTGAGCTCCATAAACAAGCTCAAAAGTGATTTTTCTTGTAGCACTCTTGGGCATGATCCAATAAGCCCACAAGGCAAACTTTAATTTTTCACGACACTTCTTCTTGTTCGCTTCCAAATTTTGAGAAAGTTATTATTACTAGATTCTACTTGCCCATTCACCTAAGTGTTATAAATATAAGCATAAGCTAATTCGATCCCATACTCTTCGCATAATACAACCAAGGGTTTATATTTTAAACTCATGGCATTATCAGAAATTACTTTGATAGGTACACCAAATGTATAACTAATCTAATATAGCAAAAATTCCATAACTACTTGTGTATCCTTCTTTGTAGGGACTGCTTGAATGAATTTCATGAAGTAGTCAGTTCCATCAAGTATCCATATGTGTCCACCACTTTATGAATCAATAATTTCCCTACTAAAATACATTCCCCCATTGTATAAATGGGCCTTCAATCATTACAAGCTATAAGGGAAGATAAATAGAAGTGTCTAGCCTCCCTGTAAAGCCCTGAAATTTCTTTCACTTTATAACTTACTGAGTAACATCTTTGAATAATGATGGCCATTAATAACTAGCTCTCAAAATTTTATGAGCTATGACTTTAGGTACAAAATAGACAGTACATACTCCACTATGGAAGTATTTAATCAGGTCAACAATTTATTCTTCTACCATGCATCTTAGGAGAACACCATCCAGATTATTCCATGCTAATCCATTTTCAGTCAGGAGATATTTTTGAGAAACAAGTTTAAGAGTTATCCTTTGGTTGTTGTCTAAATCAGGGGGACAATTCATATTTTCTATGGAGTAATAAATGTCTTTATACCATATACATATACTAATTTGACTTAAGCAATCATTAACATTGAAAACAATAGTGTTCACTTCAATAAATTGAAAATTGGTCTTAATTGTGAGCTTGGCTAGACCCATCCCTCTCACTAGTTTGGTGGTCTAAATATCCATGCCATACTCTTGCAACTCATAACCCACTTGCATCTCTTATTGGATGTTTCAATCTAAGTCAAGATGTCCTTCACCATGGTATACAAGATGTAACCAACAATCTTTGAAATTAAAATGTAAGGTCTGAATGTCTTAATAGCCTTCAAGAGAGTAAAAGCTTGTTTCTCCATGATAGTGTAATTTAGTTCAGCACCTTACATATATTTAATGAAAAAATATATAGGCTACTCATGAATATCCTCATTCCTTTGTAACAAGATAGAAGTAATAATATTATATGATGTGAAAGAGAATATCTGGAATGCTTTCATGTAATCAGAGATGGCCAATATAGGGGAAGATTTTAAAGCTCCTTTGATGTCATTAAATTATTACACTACCATTTCTTCTCACTTTATAGTTTAGTCCTTATTCAGTATAGAGGTAATAAGCAAAGTAATCTCTAAAAAATTAGACACAAACCTCTTCAAGAAATTGATCTACCTAAAGGAAGACTAAACTCACTTATTACAATATGAGATAGGCATTTTTTCAATGGATTTTACCATCTCAAGGTTAATCATGACACCATCCTTGGACACTATGTGTCCCTACAACTTGGCCTTTTTTACTTTGAAGTGACACTTCTAAGGATTAAGCAAAATTATGAACTCACTACATTTAATGAACACTTTCTCTAGATGCTCCAAATTTTCTTGTTTAGTCTTGGATTACACAGTAATGTCATCTTGATACACATATATGAACTTATTAATTATGCTACAAAAATAACACCCACATCTCACTAAAACATTACAATGGCATTCATTAAATCAAAATTCATCTTAATATGTATGTGCATGCCCCAAGACATTGTAAATGTGGTCTTGGGTCTCATAATTATTTTACCACAACCTAATTATACCTGAGAAATAATCTAAAGTGGACAACATCTTTGATCTAGTAATAATTTACAGCAGGTTATCCTTGTTACATAGCAGATAATTATCCTTCAAAAAAGCATTGTTTAAATTGTATAAATCCACACACAAGTGGATGTCACCATTTTAATTCTATATAGAGACTAATTTCTCCACCCATGATGAGTACCTAATGGGTTGAATGATCCCACCATCCCTTAGATTCTTTAACACATCCTACATATTGGTATCCAAGATGGGGTTAATAGGTCTTTATTTCTTCCCAAAATGCTCACTATTAGGCTACAATGGGATGAAATGCTGAAACAAGTCTTCCTTATATGCTTTCAATTCAGAATAAGACCATGATAAACAATCTTGATACTTCATTAGCAGCTATATATAAACTTGTTTATTAGTTTTACATAGGTGAGTACCCAACCAAACATTCCTTGGATTCTCATGAGAACCTAAATTACACTTAGTCACATCTTTTGAAATAAATGAGTCTCAAGTTTTAATTATAAGATTATTTTTCTTTAGCTAAATAATTTCCTTCCTAATCAAATTTTATTTCCTTTCATGAACCTAAACCATGGATTCCAAGTCTATGAGATGATCATGGAATTTTGCTTCACAATTTAAAAATATATTAGTTTGTTCATCATCATCAAAAACCTGCTAACGATGAACATTGTTTGGGATTGAATGCCTGATACGAACCTCCATGATCCATAAATTGGCACGAATTTTAATTCAAAAAATTTACCTTAGATCCTTTAGTCAAATTATAAAATTTCCCAAAAAAATTTAGGGAAATGAAACTAAATTTGACTTTTTAATACATTTGTATTTCAAACCCTAAAGTGCTCAATTTTCCATTAATATGTCATTTTTGACTAAATATGCATTCAATAATGATTAATAAACAAAATTAATCAAAATGCAAAAAAACAAATTCATGAATACAAGAATACCTACATCTTTGGGCTCACATATAGTACAAACCAATCCATTTCCTTGAAAATTGAGTACATGGCCAACCCTCATACTTTTCAAATAGATACTTTAAGATTGTATACAACTCAAATAAAAAATCTTCAAAAAGTCCTAGTAAAACCACAAATAGACCTTCCAGCTTACTATCGCACAAATGCAATCTTGTAATCCTATAGATTTACACCAAAGGCCAAAAAAATGGGCATATAAAGTGGTCTTATAAAAATTGGCATAGAGATTTTAACATTCCATTGAAATCATATTATAGTCTAGGACAAATCCCTTGTTTACACCAAAAAGTGTAATGCTATCTAAGTCCTTCAAAACTTAGGATATATGCATACTAGTCTTTATATTAGTCATTATACAATCTTCAAATTGAGGCATCAAATGAGCTCAAATATAGACACTCATCATATAGTTGGAACCTCTAGCTCTAGATCTTAGGTCTCAGCTCTGGCTTTGGGTCTAGGTCTAGCTCTCGGCTCTGGCTCTTAGCTCTCAGCTATCATCTCTCAGCTATGGCAATGAGAGATTTTAAAATTTTTAATGAAATTAATTGAACCTATGATAACTTTACATACTTGTTATGGGTCCACTTTTTCTGATTTGAATGATTATCCACAATCTATTTTAATAAATTTCATAATTATCCCATACCTAATTTTTATGGGATTGTAAATTATCCATCACATTTAAAATTATGGATTGATAATTATTAACCAAAAAGTGATGTAATATTTTTATCCCCAAACATTAAATACTTAGGTCGAACTTATTATTACCATTTCATTGAGTTTGACCATAAATTGATTGGTCATAACTTTTGCATATGAACTCTATTTTTTAAACCGTTAAATGTGAAAAAAATATTATTATGAGCTATCAATCATGGAAATATATTTGAAATATTCTATTATGGTTAATTTTTTTAGTTTTACCATCTTTAACAATTTTTTTGACTTACATTGACTAAAACTTTGACCAACTACACAAGAGGCATACAATATCCATTTTTATTATTTTGCATACCATTAAAAATTTCTCAATGAGCTCTATGTTGTGCTAATGATCAATATAAAATTTTATGACTTCTATTTTTGATTGAATGTGGATCCTCCTGGATCACTCCACTTGGTACTAATAATGAGGGTTCATATTTTTAATTTCAAACTGAGTACCTTATCCTAAAACTTTATCAGATTCTTCATTAAAAGTCCTATCATGAGAATAAATGTTGAATGCATCAAAACATTCAAGCAAATCCCAAATAATATTATGATATTATTTGGACCTTTTATTTTTTGTGGTGTAAGTATTGTGGACCTACTTAAACCACTATCTTAGAATCACCCTTTATAATTAAATTTATAATTCCATGTTTGTGGAAAATTCATAAACCAAGAAAGAGTGCCTCATGCTCCACAGTATTATTTGTGCACTCAAAGGATAATTAAAAACAAAACTTAGAACATTTACCATTGGGGGCATAGAAGATAACCCCAACTCATTTTCCTAGATTGGAGTAATCCCCATCAAAACACATCTTACAAATGACACCTTCATTGTCAGGTCCAACATCAAGAATAGTAGGTTGTTCATCAACATCAACATTGCTAATAAATTTTCCAAATTCAATATCCATGTACAACAATTCATTGAAAGCATTTGTTGGATCTTCAAGTACATGTAGCATTTTTATCTCTCTATAAAGTTTCACCATATTACTCTCCAATGGAATAGTGGTGTAATACAAGTCCATTTGTACACTTAAAATGATGTTAGCATCCCATTTACATGATAAAAGCTTCCCCCACTTAGATGGGCAGTCCATAACTACCATGTCCATATTTAAATACTTACCTGGATGCACTACGAATAGTACTACCAAGCCTTTGAATTGTTCAATAATGGCTACTTCTCATGAGTCCATGGCATATCACTTTCTAAAAGTTGATTTAATTTTCACTACAAGCTCATTAAGGACTCATAGGGGCATCAAATTGTAATAAGATCGAAAATCAAACATACAATTGTGGATAATCATACCATTGATTAATATGGTTATGTAAAATAGATCAACATTCAACCAACTTTATGCTAATAAAGTCCCCAAATAGACATCCAATGTGCATTCAAAAACCTCCTTTGATTCTTCATCTTCTTCTAGGTGTATTGGAAGTGAAGTCATTCCATGTGCAGTTGATTTCTCACCAAATTCTAAATACTCAAATATTCTCTTCCTATGTTTAGGTATTCATAATAATTTAACATTCTCATCTTCATCCTTATGCCTCATGATTGGTTCAATGGTGCGTTCATGATCCAATGGAAAAGTTTTATGAGCGGGTAAGTGAGATGAACTTTGGGGTTTGAAGATAGGAGTAGCTGGTTAAGAAGGTGATGGATATTAAATGACACTATATGATTATAAGTTATTAGGAGAGCCATGTCAATCCTTAATAATGGGAAATTCATCAAAAATTTAAATATTATCAGAATATTCATAGTCTAGAAAATCTTTTGTAGCTAAACTTTAGCCTTTAGCTAGCCTCTAAACTTGTCTCCTTCTTCTTTGAGGAATACGTAAGGGTGATACAAGTTAGTTTGAATAGTCACCTTTGAAGGATGATCTCAATCCTTCTAGCTTTGCAAGCAAGAAAACACTCAAATTTCAAACTTAAAAAAAATATATTCAAGATAGGAATTGATCTTCCTTGAAATGAGATAATAAAGTTGGAGTCACCACTAAAATATGAATTCTAGAACATAAAAATTAGTAAACTAGTTATGGTATATTCTAAAACCATACTTTACTGAATTTAATGATGAGATATGAAGGTCAAGATACTAAATTTTTTATATTTACGTTCAAAAGGTGAAATCACCTTCCAACATGGAATTTAATAGCTCTTTCTAAAAAATGTAGCAGAAGTCAATTTGACAAATCTTTCTATTTTCTGAGAACTTTACCAATGGAGTGTTGTTATTGTTGATGGCTTCAAATAGTGAAGAAAACTTGAATAACCTTAATTTTCAAACTCAAGAAATAATAATAAAAAAACTTTGTCTAAAAATATAGTTGAGATTACTTGCATAAAATATTCCAATGCAAAGAACTTTATAAAACCTAATTTAATATAGCTCTCTAAAAGATTCCCTAGCAATGGTGCAAGTTGAGTGTTGTGGTGTTTATGGAAAAAATAGCCAAATCAACAAATAATAGGTAGATAACTTCACATCATCAATTACTTATAACTCTATGCACGAGTCCTTGACAACATAAGGGACTAGTAATTCAATTTAATCCCAATCAATAGTGTCAGTAGATTACATTATGATGTAGATAGACTAAAGATAGTCAAATTTACTAAATGATAGGTAGATAAATTTTCAACATGGATTACTTACATCTCTTTGCAAGAGTTCCCATTAATGGATGTGCCATAGGTGTCTTTTCTCTACCCGACAAAATTTCCAGTTGAGTATGTTGTGACATTGATTCACTAAATATAGTCATAATAGCATAAATATATGGACAAAAATTTTCAACATGAAATACTTACAGCTTTCTGTAAGAGTCCCTGGCAACACAAGTGCCAAGGTTCTTTGTTTTCCTCTAACAATGGTGCTAGTTTGAGTATTGGTTTCCAATTATACATCTCTTTTTATCAACCTTGCACACTTGAGATAAGTTGTAGAACATATATGGTAAACCCACTGATATTTCATTATAATTAGGGAACGGTTTAGTATATGGATGGACTGGACATAGATAATGGCTGAGAGGAACTGATAAAGGGTATGGTTAGCTCCCTTCCACTTCCAGCTCTACCTAAATGAAGTTGAGAGGACTTGAGTGGTAGCATTCTGACATCGAGTGATTCTTCAATTCAACCTCTATTGGGATTTTTGGCATGTAAAAACAAAAGTATGACCAAGGAATAACCAAAGGTTTTCTCTCCATGTGGGAAGCATTGTCACACGAGATGAACAAATGCTCTAAGTCACATACAAGTTACTGAAGATAGATGGGTATATGATTGTAACCTTCATCAAAAAGAATTTTTTAGCAATAAAGGGTTGAATATAAGATTGTAATGCTGATCTTTAAAGCACAAATTACATATACATGTTAAGTATGCAAGATTTATGCATTTGTAAGGTAAATAACACTTAAAATATACAATAGTTGTATTATTTGAAGGGTAAAATAGGGTAGGAAAATTAGATAACTATCAAAAAGAGTTGTGTGATGGTGGTTTTCAAAAAAGAGGGATTATTAAAACATTCATGACATTATTCCTTTGTAAACATGCATAAAACTTAGATGTAAGCTTATGGGAAATAACAAGAGTGGGTTTCATTTATTGGTGCCAATGAATTACAAATACCCAAATATATATGAAACCCTAGAATATACACTACAACTAGAATCTCATATACTTTTTCCTATTAATTTAATAAACCCAAGGTGCTCTAAAGAGTTATTCAACAACATATTTTCAAAGTAAACTATATAAAGAGTTTATAATCCAAATCTATGCTCAAAATGATAACCATTAGTAAGCATCGAACCAAATATTAAAACAACAACATTTGAAAAACATATTATTGCACTTCATGAAAAGGAAATAATAAGAACAACAAGCATTATCATTAAATTTGAAAGTAAACCTTACATACATCATTTTTCCATAATGCTACCATGCTGAAAAACATGGTCAGTTAGATTTTTTGACAAGGGAGACAAAAACATGCACTCAAAGGTTAATAATAGTTGTACAACTACATAAACCTTATCAAAGGATATAATACATACACACAATAGTTGATCCAAATTTTTTTTTAAGAGCCTGAGACTTAGAGAAAAAAAACCAACAACCTTAGAATAGAGGACAAACCCTTTATTTATAAATTTTTACCACTTTTTACAATCCAGTAATGTGGGTTATAATTTGTAATATTTAAAATTTTTAAACAAACCCCCAAAGTTCTACTAATATACTCCTAGCTACAATATGCCCTTTGCCAATATGAGAATCTTCATTAATTTACAAAATAAATTATTATTATAACTACCTCTACATGAAATGATGAAGATTTTTATCAAAATCTTCAATTTATTTGCTAGAGATGCACTTCACACAAGATGAAATGATAATATTCATTTTGGAGGCCAAATAAACTCTTTTTCCTCTTTTACAACTGCCTCGAGATGCCTTTGACCACTCATTTTTCTAGTTGGAACCTCCTTGAGAGGTGTCCTTCCCCTTATGCATGCCAAAAAATAAACCTAATTTTCAATGATGACATTTGAATACACTAAAACCATTTTTACTAGAGAAATCTTCTTTGGAGTGGCCCACCTTGATTTTGCAAACCTACAACATTTCTCCCATGGAGGTGTTTGAACAAGCAAAATAATGGAAAATGAAAAACATAGGTTATTTTTACTTTTTTTATTTTTGGATCCAACTTACCTTTTCAAAATTTTCTTTTAGGTTTAACTCCACATTTTGTAATTCATAAATGCATTGCTTTTCACTTTTTGGCCTTTTGGGGAAATTTTGGTCCCTTTTGCAATTTTGCACTTTTCCTTTGTTTTATAGAAATATGGGTCCCATTTACAATTTGACAATTCTCTTTGTATTGGTAAAATCTATAAATTAGTAGCAATTTTGCAATTTGTAAATTGTATAATTGCAATTCACAAGTGTAGTTCCCATAAAAGGTTCCCTTAGGGAAATGGGGACTCCAACTGCAATGCATAATTTATAAAATTGTAAAATTGCAAATGGACTTTAAATTTCCTATTTGCATTAGGACCCTTAGGTAAATGGGAACTCCAACTGCAATTTATAATTTAGAAATATTACAAAATTGTAATTGTCCTTAAAATTTCCCACTTGCACTAGGACCCTTAGGGAAATAGGAACTCTAGCTGTAATTTGAAATTTTACAAAATTAAAAAATTATAATTGGACTTGAAAATTACCACTTGCACTATGACATATTTTTAACCAACATTGACAAGCATACATGGGAGATCCAAGTGAAATTTTTTATTTACACATTTGCAAAATTACAAAATTGCATTCCTGCTCTAAATCTCCCTGAAACTCCTCTTGAGTTGACTTTTCTTCTTTGTTTGACTAATGGGGTTGGGAGAGTTGACCTCAATTTTCAAAATCCATTTTGAGAAATGGTTCTCCCACATAAATATACTAGGGACATTGGGAGCCTCATCTACAATTTTTTTTGAAATTTCTACTCTCTTGATATTTCACTCAAATATATTCCTTCTTGGTTTAGTAGAGTACCATGAAAAATATTTTTATAGAATCCAAGCTCTTTCTCTAGCCATTATTCACTTCAATAACTAGTCATCTATTTTTCCCTATAGACATGGACATTGATGGGATAAAACCTATTTTTTATTTATCTTGAAAGATCTCTTATCATTTTTTTTCTCATCAGGAGCATCTTCCATTTTAATTATTGAGTTGATGATTATGTATCCTTTTACTCTAGATAAACCATTCTCTCTATCCTTCAAAATTTTTTGAACCATCTTCACCATTTTCAGTAGTGTTTTGAATGTTGTATTCATATCTTCCTATTCCTAATGAGCTAAGGATTATATGTGTTCTCCTTTGAAATTTGACAATTGATGATAACACATTTCTTGTAACCCTTAACATTGTTTTCTATAAGAGAGGACAAGTAAAACCTCCTTATAATACATAGTTTCTTAGATTTTTAGCCTTTACACCATTACCATCTACCAATCCCTAAACCTTCTAGTCATTAATACATCCCATAAAAATATGGAAGAAAGAATAGTAAATGTGAGTGGTGGGTTAAACATAGTGAACACCATGCGTTCGTGATCCCATGCTAGAGTGTATTTTAAATGTAAGCCTCCATTCTAGGGATAGAAGGTGATGTTTTATTCCCTTTCTGGATTTTTATTTGATATTAATTCCATAGTAATATTACAATTGAGGGAATATTTAAGGGATGTAGGATGATAATATTGGGTTATCTATCTACTAAATGCATTATTCCCTTGACTTGTTGAGCTTACACCATTCCCTAATGCATTTTATAATACCCTATCAATGTGTTCCCCTGGGTCTACCCTATTAATTAATTTTATCTCTACACTCTTTACTTCCACCTCCAAACACGTTGAGGAAGCCTATATATTTGAGTAAATAATGCTAATTTCATATGTTCAATGGAAAAAGAATTAACAAAAGGCAATATCTATTTTCTAGGGTGATAAAAAAGAACTCAAACAACTAGCTTCATATATGGGATACACACAACCTAGTCCCTCGTAGTGGTAGTCCATTGGCCCAAAATTTTGATAAAAATAGACATCTACCTCAAATGGTACTGAATGGGGCCAATATCCAATCGTTCTTCATGAACAATCTAAGATCCCTGCTTTTTATCCCACTCTTGAAAGAATAAATTATGACACATCTCATAAATAGAAATGGTAAGCACAGGCCATAACAAGCATGAACATGAACATGAAGAGGGGGGTAGTGAATAAATATAGTTGGGAAATCATCCATTTCTATTTACACTACCATGCCTAGTCACCCCAATGCATACATCTATCTCCTTTACCATAATCTTGGATTAAACCCGATAGTGCATTACAATCAATAGTTGATGTCCTTGTCATCTATGTTGCCATTTTACAACCTTAGAAAGGTACATTTTTAAAGTATTAAACCTTTTGAACTCTCTTTGCATATCTATAGGACTTGGAGCCTCCATAGTAATTCGTAATTTTTTAATTATTGCAAATTGAATTACAGTCTCCCTTTTCCACCATCCTCTCACTCTCCTTCCTTCTGCAAGATTTGAAAGTGTAGAATCAAATTATAGTTTATCAATTGCAAATATGGCCTTACATTCCCTAGAAAATTCTCTCATGTAATTTCCTACCCCCTTTTTAAATTGCATTTATCTCACTAAACCTATCATGGAACTCTATACCATCCTTTACAATTTTATAAACTTACAGTCAATGCTTCTATTTTTGTAAACTACCATGTATCCCTAATAATTAACAAACTTTGACCATTCTATTATTTATTACATATGTACTTGGATGGTCTTATATAGTGTGTTAGAGTGCTTAAAACATGTCCAAGCTATCATTTGTCTCCATGTATCATACTTGTTAAGGCACAGTCTCAAGACTTTGATATTTGACCTTCATTCATGCCATGTGGTAACCCCCTAATTGATTCCCTCTTAAAACCCTATCATGCTTTACTTATATTATGTCAATTATCCTTCATTCTAATGTGGTAGGCTTGATGGTGTGGGATTAAAACATTGTACTTTGTCTATTTACTACCATGTAGGCCTAAGAAAATCCACGTGGGTAGGCCACTTTATTTACTAAACATTAGCTATGCTTGTGAATTAATGGCATAAGATATTTTTAATACCTATGTGGCATTTTTTCACCTCCGATGCCCCCCAAACAATTTTAGAAAGTTTATTTTAAATTTTGAAGGATCCTATCAAGATATAGTCTTATTGAACACCCTATAAGCCTTTCAAAACATAAAAATATTATGTGTTATTTAAATAGAGACCTCACAGGGTTTACACAAGGTAAGGATTGGAATAGGGTATTCTATGACTACGCGATTGGATTTATTTGACTTGAGGCAAAAATAGGACCTCTTGACCTTGGGTGAACACTTGCAGAAATAAAACAAGCTAGATAATTCATGTATTAATAGTTTCAATAAGACCACAATTGCTTAGTGCAATTTTGGGAACTAAAAATAAGGATAAGGTGTTGATCATAACTCAAATATGTAGCCTATGATATCTTATTACAATTAAAAAGTTTATTAAAACACAAAATACAAAACCTCTAACACAAAGATATATTTCCAAATTACCATTTATAGTAGGCCACCACAAATCAAAAAACCATTAATATAAAATATGAGGGGTAGGCCAAGACCTATCAAATATATACACTAAACCCCTCTCCACATACCATTCCTCACTTTTAATCACGTCCTAAAGATATTCCTTCTCAAAATTGACAAATAGGGAAGCATTTACAATGCCCCAAACCCTTGCCCATTCATTTTGAATAACTGATTAGAGAAACAAAGCACAAACCACACAAAAATTGATCTTAATTTGGGTGGACAACTATCATGAACCATTTCCTATAGCCTTCCCTCTCTCATTCCTTTAATATCCTCTTCAGCTACTCTTCCCTGAGTCTGCCATCAATCCTATGACCCTGTTTAGTGAATCCCTCCAATCCATATTATTGTAAAGTGGCATTTTTCCTCTGAAAACCCTTACGTTCTCTCCCTAATTTCATTGGCTTGTTGAATATTGAAGTCATGAATCCTAATCAAAACATTCTTTCATCTTTCCATCAGAACCAGAGATTGCCCTTATGGAAAAATAAATCAATTTCTTTATTAGTGGAAGATAGATTGCAATTTCATAAATCTAAAAAATATTATTTTTCAATAATAACACTAATTATTAAAATTTTACTAAAAAACATAATTCACTCAATTTTAATGAAACCATAAAATGTTTAGTCACATGATTTCTTAAATAGACCTAGAACCACAGTCATTTTTATATCCAGAATGCCTAAACTAATGGTGAATAGTATTTCTAGCCATAAGTTATGAACTTTCTTCAATGTATTGAACATAGGTTTCAACCCACATGCTAAATCATACCATGTTGAAAACTAAGTTAGTAGTCCATTTCATCGAATACTTTTCATGAATGACCTACTATGATAGCTTAGTGTGAGAACTAAGCTAGAGAATGGTCATCCCAAAAATGGACCTTGAGAACAAAAACACATTTTTAATATGTAATAACATTATTGAAAATTTATGACATGCTTGAGTAATTGGAACATAAAAATTATAAATATATGGAATAAATGAAAGTGCTCATGGTGTAAACACTCATAATTAGTTCTATAAATGAAATATCCACAAAGAAAATTATAAATGGTGGTCTAACGTTTCATCCATTGCATGTGAAACATACCATATTATGATGAATTGAAACTTTAAATGAAACACCATCACAAAAAAATGTCACGTGTTGGCTTAATGTGTTTCCTAACCCTGAATATTCTTTCATTACATCAATTTCATATTAGATGGGCCCATTTAATTGATTTGACTCTATAAGTGAGACATGAGTATAATAGTATAACACATGGTGGTATATTTTCTCCTACTATACATAAATCTTCTAGCATTACATTAATTAGATGTAAAAGTGGCCCACTTTAACTAAATTCATTATGTGATGGAAAGGTAAATATTAAAAAATAATACATGGTAATTTAATGTGTCCCTACCCATAAATCAAAAAAACTTTGTCTCTATTACATATGAAATGGGATTTGATACTCTCAATTAAATATATAAAAATTACATTGATATAGAAAATGACAGATGTGTTGGTCTTTAATACATCTCACATCCCTAAATCAGCAAACATTTTCTCCATTATATGTCAATGGGACCTTGCTACTATGAATTGTATATTAAAAGTATAAATGATCATAAATTAATAAGATATGGTGCTCTTATGTATCCCCATTCCCTAAATATTCCCTTGTTTCATTGATTTCCAAAACAAAGGGGCATACTTTATTGATTTTTCTCTACAAATGAAATATGAAAAAAAAAATGACACATGGTGGTCTATTTTATCCAAATATCAATAAATATATCTTTGTTACTTCAAAATATTTTTAAAGTTTCCCATATTAGCCATAAGGTTACACTAGAAATGAAACATACAAACAAACAAAAATGACGTATGTTGGTTGAATTTATCTCCCACCCATAAAGTCCTTTCTTTTGTAATTTTATGTATGAAATGGGCCTCATCATTATGTGTTCACTCTGCAAAAATATAAATTATGTAGTAGTTTTAATATGTTCCCTAGCCAAGAAATTATAAACATTGCCTAGATTACATTTGAAAATCACCCCATTACTATAAGTTCAATTTAAAAACGGTAGATTAACACACACAAAATACACATGGAGGTATAATGTTTCCTTACGCCCCAAATATTCCATAATTTGCTTGATTGCATTTGTGAGGGGGATTATTTATTTAGTTTTTCTCTACATTGGAAAACATTAACACACAAACATGGCACAATGTGATGATCTATTATACTCCTAAAGCTCGAAGTATTCCTATGTTACATCTAGTTCATGTAAAAGGGGTAATTTTTACTTATACTCTCTATCTAAACAAATCATGAAAAAATATAAATAAAATTATTATGGTATAATATATTACCCTCCTTGAATCTATAAATTCTCTACATATTGCATTATAAACAAGCGCAACCTTTGGTTATAGGTAAAATAAATATTTGCCCCTATTCTAGAGAATTTTTTATCTAAATTTTTAATTCCATAGAATATAAAGAGGATTTTTTCAAAGACTCTATTTCTAATTGGGATAGTCATACTCTTTTGGTAAAACCCTGGCACCCATATTATAATGCTCAGACTAAAATTTTCACTTTCAATCTAATTTGGATTAGGCTCCGAAATCTTCCTTACTATTTTTGGAATGAGTTGGTTTTTATGACCATTTTAAATACCATAGGGAATTTTTTGACCTCTAAAAAATTTAGTAATGATAGGGGGAATTCCACATATACCCGTAATGTATTTTATATTGATTTTTCTAAGGATCTGCATGCCCAACTCGAGCTAAGGGTAGGGGAAAAAAAGATGGATTCAATGTTTGGATTTTGACGGAATCCCTTTCAGTTTCAAAAGATGTTTAAAAGTAGGGAATATTGTTAATTATTACCCAAGCCTCAATTTCAAGAAAAAAATTTCTTGGTGGATGAAATTAGAAATATAACATTCTATGGTTCCAACTATGAATGGTAGTGGAAGTGAGAGTGAGGGACAAGATCCTATATCTAAAACCCCTTTGGAAGAAGAAAAGTAGACGAAAAATAAGGAGGCATTGCATGTTAAGGCAAAGAATAAGGAGGAGGATGCAACTATGTTACAAGAAAGGACAGATGAAAATACTGATAATTGAGAATTTCATTAGCTCTGGATGTTAACATAGTGCATCTATAGAATCAAGTAGAATTCCTAGAAATTTCCATTCTTATATTCAAAAATCATATGGGGGAAGGGGAATGGAAAACTGTAATCACTAGAAAGAAAGGGAAAGGTATGAAACACATGACAATGTCTCTTAGGTCTAAAAAAGAAAAATTTGTGTGAGATTTTTTGTTGTTTTAGTTCCTATTTTGTTTTAGTTGAAAGACAATAGTTCTTGTTGAGAATCTTGGCATGTGTTGTCATTTCCTCACAATTTTTTAATCATTATATGGCTATTTTATTTTCATCCTTTTTTTTTATGTCACCAAGTGTATTTTAATATCTGGTTGTGAAGGCCTTGGTTGTTTTCTTTATTCCTAGGGTATGGGTCCCTAATTTGAAAAAACCCACTCTTTATCCTTAATAAAAAAGACATGCCTTATTGCTTTGAATTCATTCTAAAAATATAATATAGAGATATGAAAAATTAAACACATCATGGTATTTAATAATTTCCCTATCCTTAAATTGACAAGCATTTCCTACGCATGTGAAATAGGGCCCATTACTATGAATTTTCATTGAAAATGATACATGAATAGAGAAAAGCAACACATGGTGCTCTAATTGTTTCCTTCCCTAAAATATTTTTCTTTTGTATTGATTGCATGTGAGATGGGTTCTATTTAGTTAATTTGATGCTATAATTCTAATAATAACACATTAAAATAAAAATTTATCATGTACTTTATCCCCATGATGATAAATATTCCTCAATTACGTATTTTACATGTTAAATAGCTGTGATTTTTTAATTCAAATTTAATTTAGAAAGAAAAAAGAACACACAAAAATAAAACGTGGTTGTCGAATGTGTCCCCTACCCATAAATTAGAATGCATTGCCTCTTTTACATAGGAAATTGGCTCATTCCTATGAAGTAACTCTAATAAATAGACATCATCATGGAAAAATGATAGAGGTGGTGGTATTTAATATCCAATATCACTAAATTGATAAATGTTTCCTCCATTGAATGTGAAAGGGGACTTACTGCCACATATTATCTCTGAAAGGGATTAAAAAGACACAACAATGGTGGTTTAATGTGTCCCTTGCCATTAAATCTTCATTTGTTTCCATGATCACATGAAAGAGGTGGCATGTGTAGTTGTTTTATATCTACTAAGGAAACATGAAAACACACAAATGAAACATGGTGGTATATTTTCTATCTAAAATTATAAATATTAATATACTCTGTTAATTTCATGTGAATGGACCTCTTTTAGTCATTTTTTTTTTAAAAAAATGAAACATGGACACAAAAAAAAGATACATTGTTGTCCACTATGTCCCATACACATAAATCAATAATCCTTTCTCTTCTTTCATGTGAAATGGACTGAGTTAATATGAATTTACATTAGAAGTGAAATGTTGACACAGATAAACAACTTATATGGTGGTATTTAATATGATCTATAGCCTTAAATTGATAATTATTTCCTACATTTCATGTGAAAGAGGCACCATTACTAAGAAATCACTCTAAAAATGATAAATAAGGACATAAAAATGACCCATGGTTTTCTAATCTATCTATTTCCCCTAAATTTTCCTCCATTGCCTAAATCTCAAGTGATAATAACAAGATATAGTAAATTTAATACATTCCCCTCCATCACTCACCTGTCAATGCACATGACATCAAATGGAAATCACTCGTTTATTATATTTGTAATCCGCATCTCAATAGACTCAATTGAATGAGTGCATGACTAATATTTAATACAATAGACTTATGGATGTATCGAGTTATGTGAAATCGTATATTTTATATTGTTTTGTTATACAAAATATTATTTTTATTATAATATTATTTTTAAAAATATTATTCTTGATCGTGGATCAAAGAGTGTCATCTAGAACATCAATAAATAAGATGTCACTTTTTTTAATCCAACATCATTTTTTTATATATTTATCATGATCTATAAAACTATTAAATCTATGACTTTTTTTATTATTATATGACTCTTTAAAGAAATGTATCCACATTATTACTTCTAGATGTTATGATGTGCATAATGTGTACACCTAATAATGCATATGTGCTTTTGTTATCGCTTACACAACACACTCTAATTTCATCAATGAAATCATAAAACCTATTTTTTATATATAATTAGAAACCTAAAACTATCTTTAAATACAAATTTAAGTGTTTTAGGTTTGAATAAAAGTTTCCATCTATTACCAATAGACATTTGTTAAATTTAATTTCACACCATTAAACGACGTTTATTTCTATGTTATTTCTGCATGATGATAGTCAAATATCACTAGAATTAAATATTTAATAAATTCACAAACAAATCCTTCCCATGTGCTAATTGTGTAGCAATAACCAGTCATCTATATTGCCCTATAAAACCTACTTTTTAGCTATCTTCAAAGATTTTTTATCCTTTTTTTGCTCATTAGGGCCATCTTCCATTTTTATTATTGAGTTGATGATGATGTATCCTTTTACTCTAACTAAACCTTTCTTTCTGCCCTTCCAAAATTTTGGAAGCATCTTCATCATTTTCAATAGTGTTTTGAATGTTGTATTCATATCTTCCTATTTCTAACGAGCTACAGATTCTATGTGATCTCCTTGGAAATTTGGAAGTTGAAGATAACACATTTCTTATAACCCTTACCACTATTTTTTGTAAGGGAAGAGAAGCATAGACACCTTCTAGTACACAGTTTCCTAGCTTTTTAGCCTCTACACCATTACCATCTACCAGTCCCTAAACCTTTTGGTCATTATTTCATCCAATTAAACCATGGAAGAGAGAATACTAAGTGCAAGTGGTGGGTGAAACATAATGAAAACCATGGCTTCATCTTCCCTCACTATGGTGAGTTTTAAATGTAAGCCTCCATCATAGGGCTAGAAGGTGTAGTTGTATTCCCTTGCAGGATTTTTATTTGAAATTAGTTCCATAGTAATATTACAACTGAGGTTACATTTAAGGGATGTAGGCTGATAATATTGGGATATCTATCTACTAAATACATTATTCCCCCAATCTGTTGAGCCTACACCATTCCCTAATGCATTTCTAAATACCCTATCAATGTTTTCCCCTTGGTATGCCCTGTTAATTAATATTCTGTGTAGACTCTCTACTTCCACCTCAATACAAGTTGAGGAAGCCTATAGATTTGAGTAAATAATGATAATTTCATATGTTCAATGGAAAAAGAAATAACAAAAGGCAATGTCTATTTTCCAGGGTGATTGACAAGAACTCGAACAACCTGCTTCATATATGGGAGCCACACAACTTGGTCTCTCACAGTGGCAGTCCATTGGCCCAAAGTATTAATAAAAATAGACATCTGCCTCAAATGGTTCCAAATGAGGCCAATAGCCAATCCTTCTTGACAAAGTAAAATATGATGCATCTCATAAATATAAATGGTAAGAACAGGCCTTAATGAGCATGAGCATGAACATGAAGTTGGAGGTAGTGAATAAATCTGGTTGGGAAATCACCCATTTCTACTGACACTACAATGCCTAGTCACCTCAATGCATGCATCTATCTCCTTTACCATAAGCTTGGATTAAACCCGACAGTGCACTACAATCAATAGTGTTAGAATCAAGAGAGCATGCAAAAACAAGAACTTAAACAAATAAACATGAACAAAACCCAATTGCTACTGCAAATCTTGAAGAAAAAGATTTTATTGATCTTCAATTTTCCTTGCTTACAATGATGCACCCAAGCATCTTTAAATAGATTTGAATCCAAAAAATAAACTAATTGCTTAACTCATCCTTAACTAAACTTCTAACTGCTTAACTAACTAATTGTTAAGTGCTTAAACTAACTGATATCTAACTGTCAGTTAATTAACTAAATGTAATCTAACTGATTGCTTAACTGTAGCTAACTGTTTGCATGCATGAGGAGTGGAGAAATTAACTCCAATTCAACTTGAGTTTCTAACACTCCCAATTAATTTCTACCACTTACAATTTTAGCATTTACAATGCCTAAATTTTGTCTCAAATAATCAAAGATCTCTTTTGCTAATGCCTTTGTAAATATATCTTCCAATTGATCTTTAGATCTGCAAAATTTTAGATGGATTTCTCCATTGTTCACTAACTCTCTAATAAAGTGAAATCTTGTATCTATGTGCTTGCTCCTCTTGTGAAACACATGATTTTTTGATAATGTGATTATTGATTTGTTATCATAGAAGATTGGTGTTGACTCCTTTTGTGATTGTAATAAATTTTTCAATATTATTCTCATCCATGTTGCTTGACATGCTACTGATATGGCTGCAACATACTCTGCTTCAGATGATGAAACTATCACTATAGGTTGCTTTTTGGATGCCCATGTGACCACACCTGTTCCTAGAAGAAAGGCATGTCCAGAAGTACTCTTCCTATCATCAACACTACCTGCAAAATCACTATCTATAAAACCAATCAAACTAAAATTGTTAGTTGTGGAATATAAAATTCCATATTCTGTAGTCCCTGCCACATATCTTAATATCCTTTTTCCAACTTGCCAATGTGAGTGTTTTGGTGACTCCATGAATCTTGAGATTAAACTAACCCCATAACTGATATTTGGTCTTGTAGCTATAAGATACATCAAACTGCCAACTAATATTTTGAATATTGTAGAATCAACATTGGATCCTTTGTCTTCTTTGCTAAGTTTGGTCCCTGAAGCAACTGGTGTAGGTGTTGGTTTACAATTCAGCATCTTAAATCTCCTTAACACATCCTTTGCATATTTAGTTTGACAAATAAAAATTCTTTTATCTGATTGTACAACTTCTATTCCCAAAAAATACTTCATTAATCCCAAATCTGTCATTTCGAATTCTTTCTTCATTGCTGATTTAAAAGTGTCTATAGACAAATTTCTAGTAAAAATCAAATCATCAACATATAAACACACAATCAAAATCTGACCTTCTTTATTGATTTTTGTGTACAAAGTAGGCTCACTATCACTTCTGTTGAATCCATTGTTTATCATATATGAATCAATCCTGCTATACCATGCTCTTGGTGCTTACTTGAGACATAAAGAGCCTTCTTCAATCTGTAAACTTTTTCTTCATGTCCTTGTACTTCATAACCTGTGGGCTATTTCGCATACACTTCTTCATCTAAAAAACCATTCAAAAAAGATGATTTTACATCCATTTGATATACATACCAATTATTTTGAGCAGTTATTGATAATACCATTCTAACAGTATCCAATCTAGCAACTAGAGCAAATGTTTCATTATAGTCAACTCCATGTTCTTGTGCAAAACCTTTTGTTACTAACCTTGCCTTGTGCTTTTCAACATTTCCATCTGCATCAAATTTAGTCTTATAAACCCATTTGACTCCAATACAATCCTTACCTTTAGGTAGAGTAGTTAGATCCCATGTTTGATTTCTTTCTATAGCATTCATCTCTTCATCCATTGCTTTTAGCCAATGTTCCTCATTAACTGCTTCTTCATAATACATAGGGTCATGAGTGAAAAGAGCAAAATTTGAAACCAAATCTAATTTCTCTTCTTCTTGATTATATATCTCATTCAAATTTCTCATTTTCTTACCTTTAACTCTTGATCTTAAAGTAGCAAGAGTTGGATCTGATTCATCACTTGTGAATTTGGAGTAGGGTGACATGCATGACTAGATGATTCACCTTGTTCAAACCTTCTAGGTGTTCTTATTGGAGTGCTTGTGCCTGCTTGTGGAGAGGATTGTCCACCTTGCAAATTTTGTTCTTCAGAAACTTCTTCATCCTGTGGAATTGGTGCTCCAACTGTGATGGTACTACCATCCCGTGCTTCTGCTTCTTTAAATTCAACATCTCTGCTAATAATCGCTTGCTTTGAAATAGGGTTATACAACTTATAAGCCTTTGACTCTTCACTATAGCCAATAAAAATGCATTTCTCACCTCTATCATCAAACTTTCTTCTCAATTTAGATGGTATAAGAGAATATGCAACACAACCAAAAATTCTAAAATGTATACACTATATTTCTTACCACTCCACGCTTCTTATGGAATTCGATCTCTGAAACTCTTTGTTGGGCTTCTGTTCAGAATATACATTGCACATGCTACTGCTTTTGCCCAATATTCATTTGACAAGTGTTTAGCTTTCAACATGCTTCTTGCCATTTTCATGATTGTTCTATTCTTTCTTTCTGCTACACCATTCTGCTGTGGTGTGTACCTTGTAGTCAATTGCCTTTTGATTCCATGATATATGCAAAAATATTGAAATTGATTAGACATATATTCACCTCCTCTATCTGATCTAAGTACCTTGATATAATAGCCACTCTGCTTTTCAACCATTGCCTTGAATTCTTTAAACTTTCCAAAGGCTTCAGACTTATTTTTGAGAAAGTATATCCATGCCTTTCTGCTAAAGTCATCAATGAAGGTTAGAAAATAAGTACTACCTCCTAATGATGTAGTTTGCATTGGTCCACATAAATCACTATGGACTAGCTCCAATATTACCTTAGCTCTATATGAGGCTCCTACTGGAATGCTCTCTCTATGCTATTTTGCCAGAATACAACTGTCACATGAACTTCCTGGCTATTCTATTGGTGGTAAACCATTCACCATATTTTTCTTTTGTAACAAATTTAAACCTCCAAAATGCAAATGTCCATACCTTAAGTGCCATAGCCATGATTGGTCTAGCTGCATGGTTTTGAAGTGGGCTTCCTCTTCTCCTTGGATGCACTGAATTCGAAGAGGGAACATCTAATTCTTGGTCATCTCCACTTTACCTATCAACCTGTCACTTACTAACTTGTCCAATATTGTGCAAACATTATCCATAAAAGACACTCTGTAACCTTTCTGTACTAACTATCTAGTAGTCATAAGATTATGCTTTAGTCCAAGTACAAAATAAACATCAGGTATAAACCTTCTTTCACCATTCTTTGCCAAAACATTTATGACACCTTTACCCATGACATCTACTGTGATATCATTTCCTAATTTCACTTCTGATTTTACAAAATCATCAAGACTAGCAAAAAATTCTTTATTCCCTATCATATGATTACTGCATCCACTATCTAGGAACCAAATAACTCTAGCTTTTTCTTGAGTAACATTACAAGTAAGAAATAAGATTCTAGGATTAGAACTAGATTCACCTGGATTAGAACTAGATTCACCTGTGTAATTTACATTCTGCTTGTACACATATCCTTGTTTACTTCTGCAGTCACTTGCATAATGACCATATTTCTTGTAGTAATAACATTGAATATTAGATTTATCAAACCTTTGTGAACTTTGCTGGAAGTGATTTTTGCCACGTCCTTTACTACTGTAGTTTTGATTACTATTTTCACCTTCATCTGAATTGTTCCTTCCATATCGGCCTCTGCCTCTTCCTCTGAAGTTTGACCTTGCTCTTCCTCTTCCAAATGATACCTATGACTTGAAGGCATTCTCAAGAGAAGTGTTATTCCTATTCATTCTGGATTTATGTGTTAACAAAGAACCCATTAATTCATCTACAGATAATTGTTCTAAATCATTGGTTTCCTCAATAGCTACAACTATTGCATCAAATTTACTGGGTAAACACCTAAGTATTTTTTCTATGATCTTCTGATCCATCATAGTTTCTCCATTAGATCTAATTTGATTCACTATATTCAACACTTGACCGATAAACTAGTCTATAGATTCTGATTCATTCATTTGCAAATTTTCAAAACTTCACCTAAGAGATTGCAATTTAGCAATTTTTACCTTTGTATTACCTTTATAGGTATTCTCCAAGATTTTCCATGCCTCTCTAGATCTCGTTGCTGCTGCAACTTTGGAAAAAATAGATTCATCCAATCCTTGTTGGATGAGAAATAAGGCTTTTGCATCTTTCTTCCTATTCTCTTTAAGCTGGTCCTTTTGTGCTTGATTTAATGCCAGATGGGCTGCCTCATCTTGCGGTTCTACAAAACCACTCTCTACCAAATCCCACACATCTTGTGAGCAAAATAAAGTTCTCATCTTAATTTCCCAAAAATCATAGTTCTTACCATTGAAAATGGGAATTTGAGGCTGTGAAATACTATTGTTCGTTGCCATGTCTCATGCTGGAATGGCTTTCTGGTTGCTATTTCTAAAACATAGTCACTGACGTCGGTTACACTACCACGGTCAGTCAGATAATACTGCCGATGTCAGTTTACTCTACCAATGTCGGTCTTGGAGTCAGCCGATGTCAGTCTCTATGCTCCCTACTGGCTATGACTACTACGCGCTTCTGCTTACTACGCACTTCTCCAATCTGTGCTTCTTGTCTATTGTGCTCTTCCTTAGCTTCTTTCCTAACCAAGCTCTGATACCAATTTGTTAGAATCAAGAGAACATGCAAAAACAAGAGCTTAACCAAATAAACATGAGCAAAACCAATTGCTACTGCAAATCTTGAAGAAAAAGATTTTATTGATCTTCAATTTTCCTTGCTTACAATGATGTGCCCAAGCATCTTTAAATAGATTTGAATCCAAAAAATTAACTAATTGCTTAACTCATCATGAACTAAACTTTTAACTACTTAACTAACTAATTGTTAAGTGCTTAAACTAACTGATATCTAACTGTCAGTTAACTAACTAAATGTAATCTAACTGATTGCTCAACTGTCAGTTTACTAACTGATTGCTTAACTGTAGCTAACTACTTGCATGCATGAGGAGTGGATAAATTAACTCCAATTCAACTTGAGTTTCTAACAAATAGTTTTGATGTGGTTGCCATCTATGTTGTCATTCTCCACCCTATAAAAGGCACATTTTTCAAGTCTTAAACCTTTTGAACTCTCCTTTCACATCCATAAGATCTGGAGCCTTCACAACAATTTGTAATTTGTCAATTATTGCAAATTGCGTTGTAGTCTCCCTTTTCCGCCATCCTCTAACTTCCATTCCTTTTGTAGGATCTGGAAGTGTAGAAGCAAATTACAATTTAGCAATTGTAAAAATGACCTTACATTCCCTAGGCAATTCTTTCGTGGAGTTTCCTACCCCCTTTTTGAATTACATTTGGCCCACTAAACCTATGATGGAACTCTATATCGTGATTTAAAATTTTCTAAAATTAAAATCAATGCTTCTAGTTCTACCAACGACCATGTATCCCTAAGCCTTAACAAACTTTGACCGTGATATTATTTATTACATGTCTACTTGGTTGGTCTTATGTGGTGTGGTTGAGTGCTTAAAGCATGTCCACGCAGTCATTTGTCTCTGTTGTAAATCTGACCTTAGACAGCTCTGGTATTTGACTGCAAACAGGGATATGGCACCTTTCATGAAATTTTATGGCTTCATGTCATTGTCTTACCTTATACTTGGACTCATCTGGTTTCTTCAGTATGTCCGATTTTGGAAAGATATATTGCAGCTTCAGAACTGTATTACTGTTGTGATTGCCCTTGGCATGTGTGAGATGGCTATGTGGTATTTTGAATATGCGAACTTCAATGCAACTGGACACAGACCTATTGACATCACTCTCTGGGCAGTTACATTTGGGTCTATTAAGAAGACCGTATCTCGCCTCCTCCTCCTTGTGGTTTCCATGGGCTACGGTGTGGTAAGACCAACGCTTGGTGGGCTTACATCGAAAGTGGTTTTTCTGGGACTAATTTACTTTGTTGCTTCGGAAGTACTGGAGCTTGTAGAAAATGTTGGGAATATTAATGATCTTTCTGGAAAAGCAAGGCTGTTTCTTGTACTACCAGTTGCTGTTTTGGATGCTTTCTTTATTCTATGGATCTTCACTTCCCTGTCAAAAACATTGGAAAAGTTGCAGGCACGGAGAAGCCTGGCAAAGCTTGAGCTTTATAGAAAGTTTACAAACCTATTGGCAGTGGCAGTTGTTCTTTCTGTTGCTTGGATTGGCTAGGAGTTATATTTCAAGGCAACAGACCCCTTCACTGAACGTTGACAAAGTGCTTGGATTATTACTGCAGTTTGGACTTTTCTTGCATTTGTCCTGCTGTGTGTCATCTGTACCTTGTGGGCACCATCTCATAATACAACACGATATGCATACTCGGAAGAAACTAGGGAGAATTTTGATGAGGATGAAGCAGTTGCTCTGAAACAACCGATCTTCATTCTGCAGAACATAAGCATTCAAATCGGCATCGCAGGATATAATTGTCGGCTGCCCAAACACATGGGACGTGAAAATCTTGCCGAATCGTTTGCAATGGTTTTGAAGAAATGTGCCTGGGGAGACCATGGGGAATGCACACTCGTTCTGTTTACATGGATACAGATTTAGGTGCTCTCATTGATCCGCAGGGACTGGATGGTGCGGCCTGGAAGTGGACCCCCGACCTCAATATATTTCGGTGAATATCAAAACACTGGCCTGAGGCTCGAACTTCACAACATATCAAATGGCCTGGTTGTCATCTTGTGATGAATGGCTCTTAGCACTTTCACAAAGAAGGAGCTCATCACCAAAACTGCACTGAAGAACAATAATACAGACAGGGAATGAAACTCTGTTTTAGTGCCATTACTAAAATGATTTCGAATGGCATCGTCGTTTGTATTGAAAAACAAGCTTGCAAGATCATTGTAGTGACTGGATCACACTGGAACGTTTAGGTATTTGTAGGACATAATTCATCCAATCATACAGGGCAAGATGTACATTTAGCAAGCCATGGTAGTCCAAAGGCGCAACAAGAGGTAATAATAGACACAATGCAAGTAAGAGCCACCTTGAACACAGGACCCCTCTCGTTTATGAAAAACCCGTGCAAATCTGGTTGTCAAAACATTATATTTATTATATCCGCCTTTCTCTACATTCCTCTTTCCTTCTACGTACTTCTCCTCTGTCCTCCTCCTTCTCTTCTCCCTCTCTCCGTCCTGACTCCTCTTTCTTCTCATCTATATTTAATTTTTCTTGTTTTGCTATATTTTGGGATTAAAAACCTCCTCCAAACCTCTACGCCAAACTTGGCTTAAGGAAAACAAAATACAGTTTTTCAATTACAACAACATACTAAGGTTGAAATCATTTCAACCATTCCCCCATTATTCCCTCAACAGCCCACAATTACCTTTTTACTTTTATTTTTTACATTTATTTCTCCTTAGATAACATTTGAGAGGTAAAATACAATAATTTGAAATTCCTTGCAGATGCCCCTACATCATACTCTCCCTCTAGAAAAGATTTGAACCTTAGTTCAAATGAACTGCTGCCTCCATATACTAGTCTCCACTATATGCCTGGATCCCAAGGTCTTGTTGTAAATGATAATGCTTGAATTTGTCTTTGCTGGTCTTTGCCTTTCATCTTGCTTTTCTTCCTCTTCTGGTATGTTCTTCTTCTCATCTCTTTCTCAGCTGCAATCTCCCGCTTCCATGCTTCATCATCTTCATATATGTCTCCTAGATCTTCTTGTTGTTCTTCTTGTTTCGGGAGCTTCTTCAATGACTCATGTATGTCATTAACTTCAGCAACCTTCATACCTGCATACAAAACATTCAAAGCCACCTTAGAAGAAAAACATTGAGGCCATGAAGCCTCTTGGCTGCATCCATGCTCTTGTTTCTTGACCAAAACTGCCTTGGTCTCATTGCTTTGCTCTTGTCTTGTTCCACTCTTCCCAATGCTGCCTTCACCATGGCTTGTACCTTTACACAACTCTCTTGAATTACCAAACAGCTCCTCTATCATTCTCAACTCTACCTTTAGTGAGATCTCATCTATTTCACCATTCTCTTCATCAAACTTGGGCTTATCAACCTGAAGGATTGCTTGTTCCTTACTAGCTTTACTCTTCATCTCATCACTCAACACAAACTCATCCAAATCTTCATGTCCTATATCAAACTTAGGACCAAATTGTCTCTCATCCTCTATAAGTACATTCATCCACTTTATAGTTTCTTCATACAAATCAGCTTCTTCACCAACATCAATATAATTATCAAAAACAATAGGAACACCATTACCTTGTGTCTCCTTACTATCTTCAATTGCTGTCTGAAGCCATCTTGTTTGTTTTGCTGCATATTCTTTTCTTTCCCCATCATCCATCCATTTTGAACTCTCTCCTTGCTGCACATTAGTTTTCATAGCCACTTTCCATTCTTCATTTTTCATAAAAAGATTATTAAATGATTCAAAAACATCATTATCCCATTTATTGCAAGCAATTGACTTACCTATCCATGTACTTGTGTCATCCTTCACCTTTTCCCATTGATTTGTTGGTGTTGTTGCTTCAACACTCACATCTTCTTGACTCTTAGCCTTCTTAGGAACCCATACTTGTTTCTTCTTTTTATCAATTGACTTCTCAAGCCATTTAGGCATCCTATAACCATGCTCTTGTGATATTACTGAAAAACCAACTTTGTTTATCCTCTTATTTTCTTGCACACTTACATTCATATTAGGAATATGAGAAAAATCAATCTTATAGGGTAAACTTTCCTGCTTGCTTACTTGTTGCTTGCTTGTGTGCTTCACCATCCACTTAGGCATTATGTACCCATGATTGACTGCTTTTTGTGAGGACTTCATCTTCCTCTTGCCTCTTTTAACTTATGTATTAATATCTTCATGCTCACAATAACAATCAAAATCAGCACTTAACACTTCATTTACCTCTTTGATAGTTTGTTCCACGGAGCAATCTTTCTCTTCCTTTGTGCTTGGCTGTCCTCTTTCCTCTTCTTCCTAGCATTTAATGGCATCATGGAATTCAGCTTTATCTTCTACTTCTTCCCTTGCTTGTATAGATTTCTCAACACCTCCATTATTCATTAACCAATGCATCTCTTCTTCTTTATCAACAGTAGCAAACTCTCTTCTCATTCCTGCACATTCACTTGTGCAATTGGTGTCTTCTCTTGCACCAATCTCTTCACTCTCCAAGGCCCTTCTCTTCACCTTCATAAGGCTACTCATACCTACATTTACCCACTCAAAAACAACATTAAATACAAAAACAAGAGACCATAATGTCTCCATGAGTATCCTCTTAATGGACATTCTCATCTTTCCAAGTGCTCTTCCTGGCACTTCATCTTTTCCTTCTTCTCTCTTGTTCTCCTCAATGAGAACCTTCTTCACAACTTCTTCCTCTTGCTGCTCACTTGGCAACCTTCTTATCTTCTTGCCTCTTTGGGCTTCCCTCTTCATGGCAATCTTCTTTTGCCTTCTTCTCCTTTTCACTAGGAGATCTATAGGCCACTTTATCTTCTTCTTTATTGGCCATACTCATGCTTTCCTATTCAACTGCATCCAAAACTCATACTCATCTTTAATCTTAGCTAATTCTTTCTTCAAACTAGCAATTTCTTTATCAAAATCAAAATTAGTCATACCTTTGATGCTTGCTTTCCTCTTGCTACCCTCATATACATTGCTGCTCTGTAGTGCTTTCAACAATGCTTCCATCTCTGAGATCTTCACCCAAGTCTTTTCCACTTTGGTCTCTTGATCTCTTGTCTCACCCAAGCCTTTTCTCCTTGACTGGTCTTTTGACAATCCACTTGATCTCACCTAGGCCTTTTGCATCCTACTCTTTTGATTCTTTTCTCTCAATCCTGCAGCAATTTGTTATACAACACTTCATCAAATACAAATCATAAATCCAAGCTTACCTTGCTTTGGATCTTCTTCTTGAGCATTCACTTGCTCTTCTTCTAGAGCTTCTCTAAGCTTCAGACTCCATCCTTTACCTCACCTAAGTCTATTTCACCTTAGCCTTTTGCCAAACTATCCAAGCTTCTTCTTGGATCTTCACTAAGCCTTCCTTGGCTTATTATCCTCTTAAGCCTTAATGGCTTTAAACCTTCCTTTTTCACCTATTTGCTTCTTAATAAACTCAAATCAAAAGCAAAGTTGCTCATACCTTTTCTTCAGCAAATCCCAAGAGCTTCAACCTCTGATACCAAATGTTGTAAATCTGACCTTAGACAGCTCTGGTATTTGACTGCAAACAGGGATATGGCACCTTTCATGAAATTTTATGGCTTCATGTCATTGTCTTACCTTATACTTGGACTCATCTCGTTTCTTCAGTATGTCCGATTTTGAAAAGATATATTGCAGCTTCAGAACTGTATTACTATTGTGATTGCCCTTAGCATGTGTGAGATGGCTATGTGGTATTTTGAATATGCGAACTTCAATGCAATTCAACATAGACCTATTGGCATCACTCTCTGGGCAGTTTCATTTAGGTCTATTAAGAAGACCGTATCTCGCCTCCTCCTCTTTGTGGTTTCCATGGGCTACGGTGTGGTAAGACCAACGCTTGGTGGGCTTATATCGAAAGTGGTTTTTCTGGGAGTAATTTACTTTGTTGCTTCGGAAGCACTGGAGCTTGTAGAAAATGTTGGGAATATTAATGATCTTTCTGGAAAAGCAAGGTTGTTTCTTGTACTACCAGTTGCTATTTTGGATGCTTTCTTTATTCTATGGATCTTCACTTCCCTATCAAAAACATTGGAAAAGTTGCAGGCACGGAGAAGCCTGGCAAAGCTTGAGCTTTATAGAAAGTTTACAAACCTATGGGTAGTGGCAGTTGTTCTTTCTGTTGCTTGGATTAGCTAGGAGTTATATTTCAAGGCAATAGACCCCTTCACTGAACATTGACAAAGTGCTTGGATTATTACTGCAGTTTAGACTTTTCTTGCATTTGTCCTTCTGTGTGTCATCTGTACCTTGTGGGCACCATCTCATAATACAACACGATATGCATACTTAGAAGAAACTGGGGAGAATTTTGATGAGGATGAAGCAGTTGCTCTAAAACAACTGATCTTCATTCTACAGAACATAAGCATTCAAAGCGGCATCGCAGGATATAATTGTTGGCTGCCCAAACACATGGGACGTGAAAATCTTGCCGAATCGTTTGCAATGGTTTTGAAGAAATGTGCCTGGGGAGACCATGGGGAATGCACACTCGTTCTATTTACATGGATACAGATTTAGGTGCTCTCATTGATCCGCAGGGACTGGATGGTGCGGCCTGGAAGTGGACCCCCAACCTCAATATATTTTGGTGAATATCAAAACACTGGCCTGAGGCTCAAACTTCACAACATATCAAATGGCCTGGTTGTCATCTTGTGATGAATGGCTCTTAGCACTTTCACGAAGGAGCTCATTACCAAAACTGCACTGAAGTACAAAATACAGACAGGGAATGAAACTCTGTTTTAGTGCTATTACTAAAATGATTTCGAATGACATCGTCATTTTTATTGAAAAACAAGCTTGCAAGATCATTGTAGTGATTGGATCACATTGGAACATTTAGGTATTTGTAGGACATGATTCATCCAATCATACAGGGCAAGATGTACATTTAGCAAGCCATGGTAGTCCAAAGGCGCAACAAGAGGTAATAATAGACACAATGCAAGTAAGAGCCACGTTGAACACAGGACCCCTCTCGTTTATGAAAAACCCATGCAAATATGGTTGTCAAAACATTATATTTATTATATCTTCCTTTCTCTACATTCCTCTTTCCTTCTACATACCTCTCCTCTGTCATCCTCCTTCTCTTCTCCCTCTCTGCGTCCTGACTCCTCTTTCTTCTCCTCTATATTTAATTTTTCTTGTTTTGCTATATTTTGGGATTAAAAACCTCCTCCAAACCTCTACGCCCAACTTGGCTTAAGGAAAACAAAATATAGTTTTTCAATTACAACAACATACTAAGGTTGAAATCATTTCAACCATTCCCCCATTATTCCCTCAACAGCCCACAATTACCTTTTTACTTTTACTTTTTACATTTATTTCTCCTTAGATAACATTTGAGAGGTAAAATACAATAATTTGAAATTCGTTGCAGATGCCCCTGCATCAGTCTCCATGTAGCATACATATTAAGGGACAGGCTCAAGGCTTTGATATTTGACCTCCCTTGGTGCCATGTGGGAACCTCCTCATCGATGCCCTTTTGAAACCCTGCCATGTTTTACTTATATTGTCTTTTGACATTCATTCCAATGTGGTAGTCTTAATGGTGTGGTGTTAAAAACTTCTACTATTTCTCTTTGCTGCCATGTAGTCTTAAGGAAATCCATGTGGATACACCACTTTGTTTATTAAACATTAGCTATTCTTGTGAATCAATGGCATGAGGTTTTTTAATACCTATGCGGCCTTTTTTAAACCCCACACACACAATGTTAGAAAGTTGATTTTAAATGTTGAATGGCCCTGTCAAGATTTTGTCTTATTAATCACCCTGCAAGCCTTTCAAAACATGAAAATATTGAATATTATTTAAAAAGAGACCTCACACTTACACAAGGTAAGGGTGTGAATAGGGGATTTTATGACTATGAGAACATATTTCTTTAACTTTAGTTGAAAATAGGACCTGTTGACCTCGGGCAAACACTTGCAGATACAAAATAAGCTAGATAATTCATGTATTAATAGTTTCAACAAGGCCACAATTACTTAGTGCAATTTTGGGCACTAACAAGAAGGAGAAGGTATTGATCATAACTCAAATATATATCCTGTAAGATCTGATTATGATCAACAAGATTATCAACACCCAAAATAAAAATCCTCTGACGCAAAGATATATTTCCAAACTACCCTTTATAGTAGGCCACGAAAAGTTAGAAATCCATTAATGAAGAACATGAAGGGTAGGCCAAAACCTATCAAATATACACACTAAACCTCCTAATGTGCCTACCATTCCTCACATTCAATCACCTCCTAAAGAGCCTTCTTCTCAAAATTGACAATTGGGGAAAGCATTTACAACACCCGAAACCCTTGCCTACTCATTTTGAATAACTGATTGGAAAAATAAAGAACCAACCGCACATAAATTGACCTTAATTTGGGTGAAAAAATACCATAAACACTTTCTTATAGCCTTCCCTCTCTAGTTACTTAAATATCCTCTTCCACTACTGTTCCCCGAGTCTGCTATCAATCTGATGACCCTACATAGTGAATCCCTCTGATCTAGATGATTTTAAAGTGGCATTCTTCCTTCAACAACCCTTACATTCTCATCCTAATGTTGATGGCTTTCTGAATATTGAAAACATGCATCCCAATCAAAGCATGTTTTCATCTTTCCATTAGAAGATATTGACCTACTGGCAGAAGAAAGTAATTTCTTCATCAGTTGTAGATAGATTGCAATTACATAAATCTAACAAATATTATTTTTTAAGAAAAACACTAATTACTAAAATGTTACTAATAAAACATAATTCATTCACTTTTAATGAAACCATAAAATGTTGAGTAACATGATATTGTAAATAGACCCAAAACCACAAATATTTTTATATCCAAAATGCCCAAACTAACAGTGAATAGTATTCCTAGCCATGGGTTATGGGCATTCCTCATTGTATTGAACACAGGTTTCAAGCCACATGTTGAACCCTATCACATTGAAAACCAAGTCAGTAGTCCATTGCATCGAATACTTTTCATTAATAACCTACTATCGTAGCTTAGTGTGGGAACTACACTAGAGAATGATCATCCTAGAAATGGACCCCAAGACCAAGAATACATTTTTACTATGGAATAACCTTGTTGAAAATTTATGACATGCTTGACTAATTAGAACAAAGAAAATATAAATATATGGAATAAAGGAAAGTGTTCATGGTATAAACACTCAAAAGTTAATCTATAAATGAAATATCGACACAAAAAATGATAAATGGTCATCTAATGCGTCCTCCATTGCATGTGAAACATACCATATTATGATGAATTGAAACTATAAATGAAAAATCATCACAAAAACAATGTCATGTGTTGGACTAATGTGTTTCCTAACCTTGAATATTCTTTCATCACCTCAATTTCATGTGAGAGGGGCCCATTTAATTGATTTGAATCTATAAGTGAACATGATTATAATAGTACACCACATGGTGGTATATTTTCTCCCAATATACATAAATCCTCTAGCATTACATTAATTAGATGTAAAAGTGGCCCACTTTAATTAGTTTCAATATGTGATGGAAGTGTAAATATTAAAAAATAATACATTGTAATTTAATGTGTTTGCTACCCCTAAATCAAAAAACTTTGCCACTATTACATGTGAAATGGGATTTGTTACTCTCAATTAAATATATAAACATTAGATTGATCTAAAAAATGACACGTGTTGGTCTTTAATACACCCCACATCCCTAAATCGACAAACATTTTCTCTATTACATGTCAAAGCACCACTGCTACTATGAATTGTATCTTAAAAGATTAAATGATCATAAATTAACAAGATATGGTGGTCTTATGTATCCCATTCCACTAAATATTCCCTGATTTCATTGATTTCCAAAATAAAGGGGCATACTTTATTTATTTTGCTCTACAAATGAAATGTGAAAAAACAATGACACATGATGGTCTATTTTGTTAAAATATCAATAAATATATATTTTTTAATTTAATTTATTTTTAAAGGGTCCCATTTTAGTCATAACTTTAGAATAGAAATGAAACATATAAACAAAATAAAATGATGTATGGTGGTCTAATTTATCTCCCACCCATATATTCTTCTTTTTTTTTAATTTTTTGTATGGAATGGACCTCGTCACTATGCATTCATTCTATAGAAATACAAAATATGAGGTAATTTTTAATATGATCCCTAGCCAAGAAATTATAAACATTGCATATGTTACATTTGAAAATCACCCCATTACTATAAATTCACTTTAAAAAGGATAGATTAACACACACGAAAGATACATAGAGGTATAATGTTTCCTTACCACCTAAATATCCCATAGATTCCTTGATTGCATTTGTGAGCGGGGTTATTTATTTAATTTTTCTCTACATAGGAAAACATGAATACACAAACATGACACAATGTGATGTTCTATTATATTCCTAAACGTTGAAGTATTCCTATATTACATCTATTGCATGTAAAATGTGGTTATTTTACTTAAACTATCTATATAAATGAATAATGAAAAAATATAAATAAAATATAATGGTGTAATATATTACCCTCCTTCAATCTATAAATGCTCGGTATATTTCATGTTAAACAAGTGCAACTGATCTGTAAACTGAAAAATACAAGTGCATTACAGTCGAAAATAACTTGTTCATGTTTATGAGATCCTTCAAATTTTCACTTTCTTGTGTTTAATTTGCATAAAGAAAGTAAAATCAGAATTAAAATGAAGATTAGAATGCAATAATAATTAGAGAAAATCAAAAATAACACCAGCAAGTTGATAATGGAGTTCAGCTTCAATAGCCTACATCTCCGTGTCTGCCCAATGGTGAGGACCATTCTATTAAAATAAGTGCAACAAATGGCTTCAAAACCTTTACAAATCTTCGATTTCACCTTCTCTGATCTTTATATGCCTACAAATATTCCTCCTTGACCTGAAAACAAAAGCCCAAGGCCATATAAGGCAAAAGCAAAGCTCTAATCATGTTAGTTCTCTTTACACAGTCAGAAATCCGTGTCAATACAAGTAAAAATAACTCCCTTTTATAATGTTTCAGCCACTGTGGCTGAAGCGGTCAAGAGCTTAGCCTTTTAGGCACTAGGTCTCAAGTTCAAAACTCCCTCCTCCTTCCTAGGTGCCTATGGAAGCGAGCAAGGGCGTCCTTCCTTCATGGGCACAATCAGGGTCTCCTTCCTAGGCACCAAATATGTAGTTTGAATGCTTTGACATCTTCTTCCCTCCTTTTTGGTGCCTTGGACTTTGAAATTTCCTTGGGTGGCATGATAGGCATGGCAAGGTGGTGTGGCATGCTTGAAAATTTCAAATAACATGTGATAAATAACACCTAACCAAAATTTTGCCCCCTAATTATTTGCCACGTGTCAAATGGAGATTGGTCCACTTGGCATTCTACAACTGTGCCACGTCATTTTTGACACCAAATTTTTCCCTGTCAAACCAAAACTTTAGCAGCCTATAACTTTTGCATATGGTGTCCATTTTACAAACCGTGAAAAGCGTCAAAAAGATATCGATGAGTACTAAAATGTGAAAATGATTTGAACTGAATTTGAAGGCTTTTGCAAAATAGAACAGTACATGGATCCATTTGGATCATTCCTCCCCATTGGGAACTTTTGGACCTCTGAAAGTTAAAATTAATTGGTAATGAGGTGAGGGTATTTTTCCCTCACCTTTCCAAATTCCATCCATCTAGCCCTTCTTGGGTGCATCCCTTTGAGACCAACAAGAAGATATTCAAAATTACCTCTTTGTGAAGTCCGCATATTCTTGTCAAGTATAGTATCTTCCTACAATTCTATTAGATATTCAGGAGAAAAATAATCAATGGAAGGAATGGATACACTTTCATCATGATCAATGATCATTGGAGGCTCATACAATTTCAAATTTTCCACATTTACAACTGAATAAATCTACATGTAAGATGATAAGTCTAATTGAAAAGCATTTGTGCCAATTTTTTTGTTATCTAAAAAAGACCATACCAGATTGGTTTCAACTTTTACCTTCACCTGTCAGTCTTTCCTTACTAATGTGAAGCCATACCATATCACCTACAACAAATTTGTGATCAATACGATGTTTGTCATGCCTGGCTTTGTACTTGGCTTGACTTTTCTCCAATTGAGTATGAATGGTCTGATGAATGATTTGTATTTGTTCAATGAACTTCTTGGCTCGAATGGCTTCTTTTGGTTCACCAATAGCTATATATTGTCCATAGCAAACATCTAGAGGAGATTTAGGCAAGTATACATAACAAACTTCAAATGGAGATTTCATAGTAGAAGAATGAACTACCTGGTTATATGCATGCTATATGTAAAACAATTTTTCATCCCATAACATTAGATTTTTATTGTTATAACCCCTAAGCAAATGTACCATAGTGAAGTTCACAACCTCTGTTTGTCCATTGGTTTGTGGATGAAATGCAGTTCTCTTTTATAATTTAGTGTCCATTAGTCCCCACAAAGTTGACCAAAACTCCCCAATAATTCGAGAATCCCAATCAGAAATAACTGAAGTAGGCAAACCAAAATGAACCCATACATGTTTAAAGCACAAATATGCAGTGCCTTCACCAATAATCTACTTAGTGTAAGGAATCAAAACACACATTTTGCTAAATCTATCCACAACCACATATAAATAGTCATGTTTTCTTTGTGTCATAGGCAATCGCCCCACAAAATCCATAGAGATCCTTTCCCAGGGGTGAGTAGGAATAGGTAAAGGAGTGTAAAGTCTGAATTTCCTGTTACTAGGTTTACTTGTGGCACAAAGAGTACGTCCCCTTATATATTTAGCAATATTTTCCTGCATACGAGGCCAATAACAATACATTTTCAAATGTGCAACCATTTTAGCAACTCCAAAATGACCAAAAATAAGAGAAGTATGTGCTTCTCTAATCATGTGCACCCTCTCATTTTGAGGAATACATAGTTTACCCAAATGATACAAAAGATCATTGTGCACATGACAGTGCAATTCTTCTACTTGTCTACTACTCATCAAGTCTTTATAAACATCTTGAAAATCAAGATCATTCACATATTTTTCTTTATAACTTTCATGAGACAAAGAACCATGTTGTAAAAGAATAGATGCAACAACCATAGGAGGCCTAGATAGCATATCTGCAACCTTATTCTCAATTCCTTTTTTATACTTGATCACAAGATGAAATTGTTTGTAAGAAACCCATCCAAGGAAAATGTCTAGACTGTTGTAGCTTAGTTTGTGATTGGAGATACTGTAAGGGCTGATGATCTATATGTATTGTTGTTTCTTTGCCCATTAAGTAATGTTTCCATTTTTTAAAACTTTAAACCAACACATAAAATTCCTTATCATAAGTTGGATATTTTATTACTGCACTTGTATAGGTTTCAGAATGATAACAAACTGGTTTCTTACCTTGCATTAAAATAGCTCCCATAGCATACTTGCATCCGTCTCGATCTCAAATGGTTTTTGTATATCAGGAAGTGCCAAGATTGGAGTAGTACTTATCTTTTCTTTCAAAGTATCGAAGGCTTTTTGATGTTTGCCTCCCCACTGAAAGACCTATTTTACACTTGTCAAAGAATGCAAAGGTGATGCAATATATGAAAATTGAGCAATAAACTTCCTCCAAAATTGTACTGCACCAAGAAAACTCCTAACCTCAGTTGTGTTAGTGGGTGTAGGCCAAATAATAATGACTGCCACTTTTGCAAGATCAATTTTCAATTTACCATGTCCTACAATGTAACCCAAGTATATCAAAGAGGTCTTGCCAAATTTACATTTTGACATTTTAAGATAGATTTTTCCCCTTCGTAATGCATCCATGACTTTATGAATGTGGATCACATGCTCTTCCCATGACTTGCTGAAAATAAATATATCATCTAAGTAAACTATAACAAAATCATCAAGGAACTATCTAAAAACATCATTCATCAATCTCATGAATGTATCCGGGGCATTACACAACCCGAAAGGCATAAGAAGCCATTCAAACAATCCCTGTTTTGTCTTAAAGGCAGTTTTCCATACATCACCTTCATTAATTCTTACTTGATGATATCTACTTCTCAAATCCAACTTAGTGAAATAAATAGCATGTTTTAATTGATCCAACAAATCATCTATAAAGGAAGAGGGTAACAATTCTTAATAGTAATTTTGTTTAAAGCATGAAAATCAACACACATTCGCCAAGTGCCATCTTTCTTTGGCACCAAAATAATTGGCGAACCAATAGGAGATGAACTTGGATGAATAACACCTCTATCCAATAGATCCATTACCTGTTTCTTGATTTCCTCATTTTCCACCACTAATAACATGTACATGCCAATGTTAGGGAGAGGAGAATCTTGTAATAGTTGAATTTCATGTTGAACTCTCTTTTTAGGAGGTAAGCCCTTAGGATCCTGAAATACATCATCATAAGTAGAAATGATTTCAACCAATTCATTCTTGTGTCTAGGATCACACTTCTCCAAAGTTTGAGAATATTATTTTTCCTTAGACTTAATAAACATGAGACAAAAAGTCTTTCTTGAATTAACTAGTCTTTTCATTTGCCCTGTTGTAACCAAGGAAAGACTTGTTCTAATGTGATGTGCTCTAACTATATATTCAATGCCATCCTTAACAAGCAAGTACTTATTCTCCTCTCTAAAGAAGATTGCTTTTCTATCATAAAGATATGGGCTTTCCAAAAAAATCCCACATATGTCCAATGGAACAACATCCAACTCAACCTCATCTACGAACTTGGATGTGATGGCAAACCTTAGCCTACAAGTTTGTGAGACTTGTAGCTTTGCATTTTCACACACCCAACCTAGTGGATAAGGATTCAAATGAGGATTGGTTTGTAAGCCTAGCTTCTTAACAACCTCCTCAAAAATTGAATTTGCTTGTGAACCACTATCAAATAGAGTGTCAATCTTAGTATGCTTTGAAATAACTCTAATGTGGAGCAATTCATTTCTTTTCTTTTCAACATGCACATATTTTTTTCTAGAAGAAGATGCATCATTTGATGACTTAGTGCTAGAAACTGAAAGAGAAAAATCATTATGTAAACCCATAGTTGTGATCTTAGTTTCATCACCTGAATATGATCGTAAGTCCTAAACCATAGCATTAGCCTTTCTTTCTTTATTTTGATACCTCTTAGGCCTTAATCAAGATGTAATTTCCAACATTTAGACTCATCATGATTCTTTTTCAATGATTATAAAATTTTTTTCCTTCTTCTTCTTTTTAAACAGTATAAGTGGATTTCTGTTTACTCTTTCCTGATGAACTTTCCCCTTTGGAATGCTTAACATTAGATTGCTTACTTTTTACTTTAGGAAAAGATTCTTTTGATTGTTTTCCTCTAGCCTCTAAATGAGTGGCTTGAACATATAATGCATCTAAATTAGTGGGATTGAACATAAGAATAATATGTCTTAAGTAACTATGCAACCCACCTATATATTTTAGTAGTGTTTCTTGTGTGTATAGAGGAACATTCAAAAGTAAAGCTTTTTTCCTAAAATCTTGTGTATAATCTTGAACACTTTGGCCTTTTCCTTGTCTGAAACTTTGCCAATCCATCACAGCTTGTTGTATATAGCTTAAAGGATATAATTGCTTTCTAAGTTCTTCAATAAATTCATTCCAATTAGAAATTGAGTTACCTTTTTGAACCTCAGCTTCCTTCAACTTACTCTCCCACCAGATGAGAGCTTTACCTCCCATACGAAGAGTAGCCAAATGAATTTTTGACTCATCCCCTGCAATCTTTTGGACCCTACAATAAACTTCAATCTGCTTGACCCAATTACCCAACTTTTTGGCATTAACTTCACCATTAAACATTGGTAATTCAAACTTAATATCCAATTTTAGTGAAGGGAGGGAATCCACAATTTTTTTACCATCATCCGATGGAGAAGGTTTTTCAGTTTCTTTACCTTTTGATTCTTGTGAATCACCATCTTTTTCATTCTTGGATCTCCTTTGTTTGTCATGGTATAGTTCCTCAACCATGCTTCTCATGTCCATGAAAGCTCGACAGAAAGCTTGTTCAGATTCCACCTCTTCTTCGGCCATCCTTGAAGCATGCCTTAAACCAATCTCTAGATTATACTCAATGAGTTTTCCTTCACCTTTTTGGGATTTAGACCTTATCAACATACACTAGAAATCACTCTTAAATAACAACCACTTTGATACCAAAACTTTGATCTATAAATTGAAAAATACAAGTGTATTACATTCAAAAATCACTTGTTCATATTTATGAGATCCTTCAAATTTTCACTTTCTTGTGTTTAATTTTCATAAAGAAAGTAAAATCATAATTAAAATAAAGATTAGAATGCAATAATAATCAGATAAAATCAAACATAACACTATAAAGTTGATAACGTAGTTTGGCTTCAATAGCCTACATCTCCGTGTCCACCCAATGGTGAGGACCGTTCTATTAAAATGCTACAACAAATGGCTTCAAAACCTTTACAAATCTTCAATTTTTCCTTCTCTGATCTTTATATGCCTGAAAATATTCCTCCTTGACCTGAAAACAAAATCCCAAGGCCGTACAAGACAAAAATAAGGCTCTAATCCTCTTAATTCTCTTTACACAGTCATAAATCCATGTCAATACAAGTAAAAATAACTCCCTTTTATAATGTTTCAACCACTGTAGCTGAAGCAGTCAAGAGCTTAGCCTTTTAGGTGCCAAGTCTCAAGTTCAAAACTCCCTCCTCCTTTCTAGGCACCTAGCGAAGTGGGCAAAGGTGTCCTTCCTTCATGGGCATGCTCAAGGTCTCCTTCCTAGGTGCCAAGTATGCAGTTTGAATGCTTTGACTTCTTCTTCCCTCCTTTTTGGCACCTTGGACTTTGAATTTTCCTTGGGTGGCATGATAGGCATGGCAAGGTGACATGGCATGATTGAAAATTTCAAATAACATGTGATAAATAACACCTAACCAAATTTTTGCCCCCTAATTATTTTAAACGTGTCAAATGGAGATTGGTCCACTTGGCATTCTGCAACTATGCCACGTCATTTTTGACAAGAAATTTTTACCTGTCGAACCAAAACTTCAGTAGCCTATAACTTTTGCATACGGTGTCCATTTTACAAACCATAAAAAGCGTTAGAAATCTCTCGATGATTACTACAATGTGCAAATGATTTGAACTAAATTTGAAAACTTTTGAAAAATAGAATGGTACATGGATCCATTTGAATCAACAACTTCTTATTAAAGGTAAAAAAAATATTTGCCCCTATTCTAGAGAGTTTCTTATTTTTTTTTTAATTCCATATAATATATAGAGGATGTTTTCAAAGACACTATTTGTAAGTGGGATAATCCTACTCTTTTGGTAAAACTTAGCACCCATATTTTAATGCTCAGGCTGAAATTTTCACTTTCAAACTGATTTGGATTAGGCTCCCAAATCTTCCTTGCCTGTTTTAGAATCATTTGGTGTTTATAACCACTATAAATATGATAGGTAATTTTTGGACCTCTAACAAATTGAATAATGATAGGGGTCATTCCACATATGCCCGTATTGTAATTCATGTTAATTTTTCCTAGGATCTATATGCCCAACTAGAGCTAAGGGTAGAGGAAAAAAGTTGGATTCAATGCTTGTATTTTGAAGGAATCCCATTTAGGTTCCAAATATGTTTAAAATTAGGGAATCTTGTTAATAATTACCCAAGCTTCAAGTTCAATAAAATAATTTTATGGCGGAAGAAATTAAAATTAGAACATTCTATGGTTCCAATTTCAAATGATAGTGAAAGTAAGAGTAAGGGACCAGATCTTATATCTAAAACCCCTTTGGAAGAATTGAAGTAAACCCAAAATAAAGAGGTATTACATGTTGATGTAAGGAATAAGGAAGAGGATACAAATATGTTACAAGAGAAGAAAGATGGAAATACTGCTAATTGATGAGATTTATCAGTTGAAACTCTTAACTTAGTACATATGTAGAATCAAGTAGAATTCCTAGAATTTGTAATTCTTATACTCCCAGATCCTAAGGAAGAAGGGGAATGGAAAATTATAAACATTATAAAGAAAGTAAAAGATAAAAAAAAGTATGAAACACATGACAATGTCTCTTAGATCTAAAAAATAATATCTTATGGGAGATATTTAGTTGTTTTAGTTCCTATTTTGTTTTAGTTGGAAGACAAGAGTTCTTGTTGAGAATATTGGTATGTGTGGTCATTTTCTCATTATTTTATAATCATTATATGGTTGTTTTATTTTAATCCTTTTTTTTTTATGTCACAAAGTGTATTGTAATATCTGGTTGTCTAGGCCTTGGTTGTTTGTTTCATTCGTAGGGTATGGGTCCCTAGTTTGAAAAAACCCACTCTTTACCCTTAATAAAGAAACATGCTTCATTACATTGAATTCATTCTAAAAATCTAATATATAGATATGAAAAATGAAACACATCATGGTATTTAATAATTCCCCTATCCCGAAATTGATAAACATTTCCTATGCATGTTAAATAGCGCCCATTACTATGAGTTTTTGTTTAAAATGATAGATGAACATAGAAAAACAACACATGATTTTCTAATTGTTTCATTCCCTAAAATATTTGTGTTTTATCTTGATTTCATTTTAGAGGGATTATGTTTAGTTAATTTTATACTATAATTCTAATAGTAACAAATTAAAATAAAACATAATCATGTAATTTATCCCCATAATGATAAATATTCCTGCATTATGTAAATTACATGTTAAATGGATGCAATTTTTTATTCAAAATTAATTTAGAAATAAAACACGAACGCACAAAAATAAAACATGGTTTTTTAATGTGTCCCCTACCCATAAATTAGAAATCATTGCCTCTTTTTCATAGGAAATTGACTCATTCCTATGAAGTAACTCTAATAAAGAGACATCATCATGGAAAAATGATAGGTGTGGTGGTATTTAATATCACGTATCACTAAATTGACAAATGTTTGCACCATCAAATGTGAAAGGGGACTTCATACCACATATTGTCTCTAAAATGGATTTAAAAAGCACAACAATGGTGGTTTAATGTGTCCCTTTCCACTAAATCTTCATTTGTTTCCATGATCGCATGAAAGAGGTACCCTGTGCAGTTATTCTATATCTACTAAGGAAACATGAAAACACACAAATGACACATGGTGGTATATTTTCTATCTAAAATTATAAATATTAATATATTATGTTAATTTCATGTGAATGGGCCTCTTTTAGTCTAATTTATTTTTTAAAATGAAACATGGAAACACAAAAAAGATACATTGTTGTCTACTATGTCCCCTACACATAAATGTATAGTTGTTTCTCCTATTTGGTGTGAAATGGACCAAGTTAATATGAATTATCATTAGAAGTGAAATGTTGACACACAAAAGCAACACATATAGTGGTATTTAATAAGACTTATAGACTTAAATCAATAATTATTTCCCACATTTCTTGTGAAAGGGGCACCATTACTAAGAACTCACTCTAAAAATGATACATAAGGATGTACAAATGACCCATGGTTTTCTAATATATCTATTTCACCTAAACATTACTCCATTTCTGAAATTTCATGTGAAAGTAATAACATATAGTAAACTTAATACATTCCCCTAGATCCCTCACCTATCAATGCACATGACATCAAATCAAAATCACCCCCTTATTCTGTTGGTAATCCCTATCTCGCTAGACTCAATTGAATGAGTGGACAAATAATAGTTAATACAATAGACATATGGATCCATAAAATTATGTGTAATAGTATATTTTACATTTTTTTGTTATAAAAAATATAATCTTTATTATAATATTATTTTAAAATATATTTTTCTTGATCGTGGATCAAAGAACGTCAATTGAAACATCAATAAATAATTATTTTACTATTTTTTATCTAACATCGTTTAATATATATTTATCATGATCTATAAAAATATTAAATATCAAAAAATTTATATTATTATATAACTCTTTTAAGAAATATATCTACATTATTACTTATAAATGTTACGATGTGCATAATGTGTACACCTAAAAATGCATGTTATTTTTATTGCTTACACGACACATCCTAATTTAATCAATGAAATCATAGAACCTACTTTTTATATATACTTGGAAACCTAGAACTATGTTTTGATACAAATTTAAAAATGTTTTGGGTGTTAATAATAGTTTCCATCTATTACCACGAAGCATTTTTTAAATGTAGTTTTACACCTTTAAACGATGTTTATTTATATGTCATTTTTGCATGATCATAGTAAAATATCACTAGAATTAAATATTTAATAATTTCAAAAAAAATTCATTCCCATGTGTTAATTTTGTATCAATCAAAGAAAGCTTCCTCGGTGATTACATGTCTCTATAGTTTTCAAATTTTACTAGAAATCAGTTTTTGGGACATGTTTTGCATGACCAAAACATATCGATTTATCATGAAATTTTACAAGAATGTAGGAAAATGTGGGAATAATTTTATGGTTTTATAAATCACTTGAAAATATTTTCCATGTAAATATGTGGTAATCATAACTAGGTTTTAGTTCAATCTTTACTTATTTTCTACATCTTCCAATTGCCAAATCTACTGAGTACGTACTTTTAAAACTAATTATCGTATGGGTAAATTAAAATAGTTTACTTCAAAAAAATTTATAGAGATATAAAAATTTATATAAAATTTAAAGGTAAAGATAAATCACATAAAATTTCAACCAGGTATTTTTAAAATCTAGTTTCACACCATTAAACGAAGTTTATTTATATTTAATTTTTGCACGATGATAATCAAATATCACTAGAATTATATTTGTATTAAAAAAAAAAAATCCAATGTCCTTTTTGTGTAGCAATCAAAACAATCTTCTTCCATGATTTTGAGTCTCTTTAGTTTTCAAATTTTACTAGTAATCACTTTTCAGGAGCCATTTTGCATGACCAAACATATCCATTTATCATGAAATTTTCCAAGAATGTCAAAAAATGTGGGAGTAATTTTATGATGTAAAAAATCACATGTAAATATTTTCCATGTGGAAATATGTTGTAATTAAAACTCGGCTTTGGTTCGATCTTTAGTTATTTTCTACATCTTCTAGTTGTTAAATCTACTAAGTACACAATTTTAATATTGTTTTTATAGGGGTAAATTAGATAATTTTTTCTAAATTTTTTTTATACAGATGTAAAAAGGTGTGGAAAATGTAAAGCTAAATACAAATAAAACCAAATTTCAACCTAACTATTAAATGCACAATAACAAAAAGTGGTATGTGAACTAATTTGTACTTGTCATTTTTCTATTTTTAGTTTTAAATTTTCAGTGCATAGTGGTTACCATTAGTTTTACATTAATTTTTATAGTATAAGTGAATAATTAGACCCATCCGATCTTATATGAAAAATTTACTAAGAATAGTTGATACCAAAATTGTAATAAAAAGTTATAAAAATAATAGTTGGTGAAAATAACAAGGTTAGTTAACTCTAGGTAGCTTTTAAGGAAACAGAATGCAATAGAGTCTCTTCAATTTGATATTCTTACTTTCAACTTAAACATGCATATATGATGTACAACAATATACCCTTATGTGTGATATCTAAGGTTTATGACCATGCCATACCTCTTCTGGTGTTTTGTCTTGCAAGATCATTGTATGTTCCCTATTGAGAGGATATATAGTTGTTTGAGATACTTCTACCCAAAATGGCGGCACTAAATTTATAGTGAAAAGCATGTAATGAGCCATATCCATCACTAAATGATTATTTCTCTTTAAAATTAAATTATGTTATAGTGTATAAAGATCATTTAGGTGTTGTTTGATGATGTATTACTTTAAGAATGCCAATAACTCCTTTGATGTGAATTTTGACCCTCGATTTGAAGAGAGGAGAGGAAGAAGCCTCCTTCACAAGGTCAAAACAAGATAGTATAAGAAATTAAAATGAGTAAAGGATTCAATTTTATTCTTGAGAAATAACACCAATGTATTTTGAGAGTAATCATTAAAAAAAATTGGAAGTACTTAAATCCTTGAAAATAAGTAGGAAAGGTTCTGCAAAGATTGGTATGAACCACATCGATATGTTCCTTGGCATGTGAGGAACTCATTCTGAATGGAACTCTATGTTATTTCCCAGTAAGGAATCTTAGGCATATAAGCAAGGAATGGGATAACTAAGGAATTCCATGTACCATGGCCTTAGAGATGATCTAGTACAATGAAATAGTATAAAGGTGCCCATATCGATAATGCTAGAGAGCAATAGATTCTACCAGAGAGGCAGAGATATCAAATGCATCATATGAAACTACATCTACGGTAAATAAATGGTCCTTAAAATAAGCTGTAGCAATTATCTTACCTTCTTGTAAGAGGATTTATAATTTGCTTCCATTATTGATTAAGAAATCCACCTTAGCCTTATAATTCAAGTGTTTACTTATACACAAGAGATTTATTATCAAGCTGGGGACATAAAATACCATTTTGAGAGTATAGGTTTTCATCCTAAGAGAAATGGTGATGGTTCTAATTCCTTTTAAAACATACTCCTTCTCATATATAATCTAAACTTGATATCTAGTTGTTTGATTTTTTAGTGAATCACAGAGCTCCTTGCATTGTCTCATATTATTTTTTATACATGATTCAGTCAACAAAACATTACTCAATTGCGATCAGGTTTAGAAGATAAGAAATACATTCTTATTTTCACCATAATTTTCTTTTACTAGTTTCTCCTCTTTAAATACATCATCATATTCTAGTTGTTACTATGACATTATATGTCCTCGTCACTTTCATCAACAAGGACATATTTCTAATTTATGTGAATCATTTCCACTAGATTTTCCATCTCAATTGGATGTACCTTGTGTCAAGGCATTATACCATCATAGATCATTATCATGCACATTAGTGTGGAAAATATAACACCATCATTTCACTTTATTAGATTTATTCTATTGTTGTGACTATTTTGGTGCTCCTTTGGGGAACTTTGAACCATGTTTCTTGGAAATCAGAGCTTTATCTTGGAACTCATCTTTAAAAAATGTGATTATTTATTCTTGTTGAAGCAAATTCACCAGCTCTTCAAAAGCCACTACTTACTTTATAATGTTTAGTTTCATGACAGATGCATGAAACTAATATGGGAGAGTTGTTGATGTGATCAAAACTAATAACTTATCCTTGATCAATTCTCCAAGCACAACAGGTTGTGGTAGAAGTTCTACCACCTGACATAAAAGCTTTTTTAACTTTCTCACCATCTTTGATATGGAGAGTACGAAGCTTGGACTAGAGATGGAGGTTCTTAGTTTGGTTCCTTGCCTCATAAATAGTGGATAGAATGTCCCAAGCCTCCTTCAATGCTAACACATCCTGAATATAAGGTTAAAAATCATCTATTAAACTAAGTGTGATCAACATAAGGGCTTTAGACTTGGACTTGTCATACTTTGTCTGCTCATTGTCTCCATCAGGATGGGATATTATATTGGTGAAGGTGTCCCATAATTATTCTAATTGAATAACCATGCACTTATTCATGTTCCATGTGATAAAATTTGTCCCTTTGAGAAATTGTTCATCTAACAAGAGTAATTTTGGTGAAAACATTATATTTACTTATTTAATTAAAGTTTCACAAATCTAAGAATATAGTATTTTATTTCTTCAAAAATGTTGTATGTACAAACAAGTTTACATTTTTTAAAGATGAAAAGTGGCATGTAAGTGGGCTCAATATACTTGTGCAGTCAAATGTGGATGCTTGTGGGGAAGTTTCTCTTTAAATTCATCATATATATAATATTTTTCATTGAGCTTTGTGCAATGTTTTTGTGCATGGCACTTCACATTGAATAAAAAATATTTGAGTAGGCCTTGGTGAAATAATTAATCTACTTGAATATTAATAATGTTTTTGAGGGAATATTGAAAATAAAAAAATGGTAGTGTAATTTAAGGAACTCATTTGAACACACCAAATTCTATCTTTATCTCTATAAAATCATTTTCCCTATTTTCTAGTGTGAATTGATCTACAAGATTGAAAAATACCTTGTTTTCTCCTACATCAGGAATCACCTTCTTGGGAGCAGAAGCCATAGGATTTTCTTCCAAAGATTGTATAAAATTTTTGGTGTCAATATGGAAAAATCTTATAGGTCACTTCTCTTAACTCGATCAAATATAATGGTGTTACTACATATGACATAGCCTCATGGTAGGGGCTCTTCCTTATAAATCTCGTAGACAACATAATCCTAGAGATTGGAATGTAGTTCTTTGGCCACCCACTAAGGGCCTTATATTCTCTTCATAAAGTTATCTCACAGGGGTCCATTGTTAAAACATTTTGAGTTCTTACATATTTGAAACTCCCACAAAATTTTACAAACACAAATAATAGTCACACTATGAACTCTTTTAGAAAGTGTTGGTGGTCAAATGTTTTAGCCAGATCCTCAACCAGAGTCTCCATCACTTTAACTAAGATGATTGAGATTCACTAAGGTTTGGACAAGGTTCCATTCATAGTAATCTTAATATCTATATTGATTCATGGTCATGATCAATTATACATTGATATGATACTAGATGAAGAGGTAAAATGCTTTGATGTATATTAAATAACATAGTAGGTGAATATATATAGTAAAAAACTAGTTATAATAACTATAACTACTAAGCCAAATATCTTAGATAATAACTAACCCCTAAGATAACTATGTAATAACTGAAATCTATGCTAAATAAAACTCATTTTTGACACCCTAAGCTAATTTAGGGATTCATTAGGCCTAAAAATAATTAATTGCATATTTTTGGGAGTTTAAGGTGGAATATAGGGATAAAAACATGCATGGAGGACTGTGTCAACATTAAAATGATATTATTATTGTCATTAACCCTATTTTATATGATAATCATGGAAATTAACCAAGTTATAGGTTTCCAAAATGCATTTGGTATGTTTGGCAAGATGGCAAAGTGAGGATTTGAGATAATGTACCTATTTCACCAATTTGAAGTGTTTCACATCATCTCATAAGGTGTGCATAAGAGATAATAATGTGGTAAAGGTAGTTATGCATGTGTCTAATCCTTTAATGAAGGAGGGTAGGGCAGTTTCAAAGGGTAAATGACACATCTCTTATGCCAAACTTCTACAAGGCCATCATAACACCAAGTTAACACATATTAAAAAGGATGATAAAACAAGTTCTTTCCTCCTTTAAATCTTGTAACTAAATTTATGAGTTAGATAACACTATCATCCCTCTTTGTTAGTGTCTAGATGCACCAAAATTCCCATAACTTGTGTTTGGTCTAAATAAAGGGTAGGTTTATGAGAGGTGTTATAGATTAAACTCAGTTCCAAATAATCCTAAAAAGATAGTGGGATAGGTATGTAATAAAGTGTAGCCATTAGGCCATGTCCTTGAAGATAATGAGGGGAAGTAAGGGGATAAGGTAGAATAGTGGAGGTCTAATATTGTGATAATAGTGATCTGAGAATGAAATGAATATGATAAGCATGAGAGTGGGGTCAAGAGTGAGAAATAAGGTCTTAGGGGAATGAAGTAAATTTGACATACATTCATAATATAAGGGGTAGGTTGAAAATATAACATTATGATAAGAAATAAAATAGTCATACTACATTGAATCCATTTAAAAACAAAATTTTTGTTCTAATAAGGGATACAAGTAAAGTATTTTTGTCTTCCTTCAATAAATATTGGATTTTGAAGATAAATAAACATTATCAAAGTAATATATTTATTATTTGATAATTATTTCTTCAATTAATATATGGAAAGAATCATCACCAAAATGGACATTAGATATTTGAGGAGAGCTCTCAATAGGGAGAGAAATTCATCAAAAAAGCTCTTTAGAAACAACATT